>VXAC01006907.1:97009-181441 GCA_013399225.1 Rhipidura dahli | reverse complement strand
TTTTTTTTTTTTTTTTTTTTTTTGGTGTTGCTCTTTGAGCTTTGCTTCTTTTAAACAATAGTTGGAGAGAGATGAGGATTCCAAGCACACCATTCAGGCACTCACAGCCTGACTCTCCTCCCCTTCCCTGCAAGGCTCTGGGGCAGCCAAGGGACCAGAGCTCAGCCTTTGGGCTGAGGTGCTGCTGGGCCCGTGCACACCTGGGATTTGCAGCTCAGGTGAGCAGCTCACCCTCCCTGGGCTCTTAAGGGAAAGAGGTTTCAGATTTGGGCTGTAATTTCTCTGTAGATAAAAGCCGAACTTAACCATCATCTTTGTCCTCTGCAGAATACACTTGGTCAGGGAGGCAGCTCTGCCAAGGACTGACCTGTCCCAGTCCTCACTCCCCCAACCAAAAGTCACTCCAGGAAGTGCGAAACAGACAAGAAGGTAAATTAAGTGATACTAAATAAACAAACAGCAACTCCAAGTTTGCATTCAGACCACAATCAAGAAAAAAAATATTCCTGTGCTTATCTCTGCACACAGCTCCCATCCACTAATGCCGGAGGCACGAGTCTTTCCAGGACCAGACCATGATCAGTTCATAATTGCAAAAATCTCCCAAGCACCAGGCTTTTAATTGTTTCTCTAAGATTTGCCTAAGAGCTATTTTAATTCCAAGCAGCTGTCTTAAAGAACAACAAGAAAACAACTTAATATGTAGGGCTTGACTGGGATAGCTCATTATTGATTGAGAAGAGAATAAATAATTAAGTTCGTGAAAAATACATTTTGTGACTACTTTGAGGAAAGCTTCAGTGACCAAATGAAGGACTCTGGTGGTGGGGGGATAGCAAGAGAACTGCACAACCCCTGCTAGAGCTGCAGGGACCTGAGGTTGGTTCTGTGCAGGTCTGTGGCACAGGATGGTGTCTGCGTAGACCATGGGACAGCCTTGCTGCTGTTGCTTGTTATTCACCCTTTGCAGCTGTGTCCAGCCCTCCAGAACCCTGGAGAGGAACCTTCCACAAGGGCACAGCCTGGGACAAGCCAACCTCAGTGTCCACCTGGCCCGTGGGGCTGGGCAGGTGTGGTCAGTGCCTCCCTGGACCAGCTCTGACTATCAGGGCTACACAGATATCTGCTGCCCTTAAAAAACATTCCTCCCTCCCCCCACCCTGTGAGATATGTAGAACCTCTCCTACTTAGAGGCACTTTTCATCAATTATCTCAGCCCATCTGGCTTTGTCTCGGAGTCGCATCGATTATGAGCATCCTGTGCCCTAGAGATAAACACACCAGCCCCATTTCCCCCCTGTGCCTTCTCCATATTGGCTCCTAACGTGATGAGACTGGTGATGATCAGCCTGCTGGGAAATCAATAAGAGCACAGACATGTCACAGCCCCAAGATTAATGGAACTGACTTGGCACAGAAAACTTCCCCTCGTTTGCACAGCCGGCCCACGGTGCTTGTCAGTTCAAGTTTCCTTAACCACAGGCACGGATCCAAGTTCGTGGCCATCCTCAGAACTGGAGCTCACCCACTTCCACAGCTCTGGCTGTGGAGTCACCAGTGAAACAGCCCACGCCAAGCTCCATCAGAAGAGAATGTAAAGACTGAAAAAAGTACCTTTATCCCAAGTAGTCATGAGCAGAATGAAAACCAGCCTAACAAAAAGCCCCAAACCCCATCTCCACAGATTGGTTCTGGCAGGTTAGCAGCTGCATTTTGTTAATGATAATCATTCTGGGGAAGGCCAATTAACTTTTCTATTAATCCATCAAACCAGCCCCTCGTCTTGCTTTGGTTTTACATTTAATACCACTCAGAATCACTCCTCTCCAGTGTGACTGCTGTAAATCCCATGCAGGAGTGATTGCTGGATCACCTTTTCCACAGCCCTCGGTTTGCACAGCCCTGGCACAGGGGTCTCCCACTGCAGAAATCCCTTTGCAATCTGTAATGGCAATGTGGGAATGGGCTTCCCCATGGTGCTGGTGGGTGAACCCGTGAGCAAAGTGTCGCAGAGATCAAGAAAAGAAGCAGGAAGGCAGAGACAAGAGGGTACCACAAATCTTACAACTTATAGAATCCATAATATGCACCCAAGAGGTAGATAATTTAAAGTGCTTTGATGAGCTATTAGTAATAAGTAATAGCTGCCATTAACTCCAGCATAGCAAGGTCATGCAAGCTCCCGGAATCTGTTCTGCTCAGGGTTTTCAGCTCAGCATTTTCTCTCCAGATGCCATGAAGCAGTGCAGGCTGAGATTCCATTCCCATTCCCATTTACTTACAGCCAAGTCAAAGTCACTACACATCCCCAGAGCTGGATCCCTCACCCACAGCTCAGGAAAGGACCTCTGGAGATGTTTCAGGAGAAACAGCCCATGGCAGGCAGAGCTTCACCCTTAATGGTACCAATTACAAAGCACTAGAATGAAGTAATTTAATTTTCAACCTGGATCTATGGGGCTGAGAACCAAAGGATACAAAGCTGTCCCATTGTTTGCAAACTAACAGCAGCTCTAAGAGCCAGCCTGGATCCTGGAACAGAGGGAGAGGGAGGGAGGGAAATGAAAGAGCATGTGTGTAAAATATAGATAAGAAAGCAAATCCCAGCTGTCGTCCCTATCAGCCCTTCCTATTTCTCTGGCAAGAACATGTAATTTTGTGCTGTAATAGCAAAGGTTGGAGTGACTGCTGTCACATTTGAATGATACTGCTATAGCTTCCCTCTTTATATGTATCTGAAATGGGAATCTTTGGAATCTGGTCGCTGGGTACTGGTGGTTTTTTCCAACACCTGTCTCGGTCCCTCCTTTTCTGTATAAAATGCCCCGTTCTGAAGCACGGATCAGAGATAAACGACAATATGTGCCTTGCACGTTCAGAGACTTTCTGAAATATCCTACCATTTCTCCTTTCATGGAGCTGTAATTCGTGCTCCCACAAACCTACAAAGAATCAGATTTACCCATGCCCAAAGCAAATCGCTTTTGAAACAAAGTTCCCTCTGCCTAGGGACTGAAATGAATGTTTAATTCCTGCCTTGAGGACAGGACCAAAGAATGAGCTCCCTCAGAACAAAGGGAACAGCCCAGTTTTAGAGCATCAATGGAAGAAGTGCAAATGACTTCAGAGGCGGCTCCAGGTGTAAATGGGTGGGTGAGTGGGAGTAGGAACATTCAGGAAGGCACCGGATCTGGGGACGCTGCTTAGAACACGAGCTGAGAGCCAGCACCTCACATACACAGGCTGTCACAGCTCCAGCCCACAAGTTTCCTCTCCCAAACTTCGAGAAGAATCTGTTCAACACTTCCATGTTGCAGCCTCAAAACACACACTTCATTCCCATTCAGCTCAAGAGTTTTACTTCTCCCATCATAAATGTTGGCACTATACATAGAAAGTATTACACACGATCAAATTCGCATGAACGAGAAACATGAGTTTCTAGATAATCAACAATTTTGCAATGCAGCTGTAAGCAAGAGTTGGATTAATCTTATATTTCAAACCTTAAATCTCTACTTAATGTGTACCTAAGGACAGAGCTTAAATTCTGCACATGCACACTTGTCAGGTTTTTTGCTAAATTAATGTGGTAAATAGCTGTAGAAAAAACGATTAGGTGAAATAAATTCAGAGAGTCGTGAAATTAGAGGTGCTTGGTTTTTTCCTCCCCAGAATTAAGGAATGAAACAATAGCTTCCCATTTCAAGCCCCCAGAACAGACTTTAGAATTCAGATCCGCTTCCCTTGTTCTGCAGGGAGAAACATTACAGTGATTTTTTTCTTTTTAATGCACTGATATTTCATTAAAAGTGGACCCAAGCCACGGGCCCCCCTCACCTGCCCTGGCAGTGCTGCCTCCTCTCTGCACGCTCCATTTCCCACCTGAAAAACACCTCCCAGCCCCCCCTTCTCAAGCGCTGCTACTTCTGACTGATAGCACAAAATTGAACTGCACTAAGCACACATCCGAAAATCTGATAAATATTGTTTGGAAATATAATTGAGGTTTAACTGGAGCATGAATTTTTCACTTTGAAGCAAAGATTTCTGCACTTATTTATGAGAAAGATTTAGTGTTGCAAATAGCGATGACAGCCGAGATAAATGTTAACCCAAGTTATGCTTTTCCTCCCAACCTGCAGAGCCTCTCTCGGCAGCGCCGCGTGTCACCAGGACACACATCACCGGGCAGAGCTGCAGAAACCCCCAGACACTCCCAGCCCTGCTCTTCCCAGGCTCAGCACCGGCTGCAAAAGAGATCAGAAGCATCCAATGCGTTCTGGGTGCAAAATCCTGCAGAAGGTTTGAACTACGCATCAAGACTGAGCCTTGGCTTAGCCTTGGATCAGGTTTTGTGTCAACATGGCTCTTGACACACCAGTTGATGGCTTGGTCATGAATATTTAAGGGAAAAGTTCTCCCCAAAGTTGTTTCACAACACCAGGGCTCATCTCCCACAGCAGTTATTCTGCTTTCAGTCCCTGCAGAGGAACCTGTACCAATTTGTACCCAATAGCTTGGCCATTACCAAGGCTCTTGGAGGTAAAAAAGAAGGGGCTATCAGGTTTTAATCTAAAGCTCCATATTTTAATATCCTAGGAAATCTCTCAGCCCGGTACTGAGAGCTGCAGGAGCTGTTGTTCATCGACTCAGCCACATCCTGCATGTTGTGCAAACACCCAAAACAAACCTGACACCCCCAAAACCTTGCAACGCTGGTATGTTAAAGAGAACATCTCCTGATAGAAGGTGCAAAAGCTAATTCCATTTTAATATCATCAGAGCAGTTGATATTAAACTATATCCCTCCACTTCCATTTGCGTTTTCATAGGTTTATCTCGGAATTTGAATGCAGCAGGGGCTCAAACTGCTGAAACGTGCTGCTCTAATCAGAGCTTCGTTAACAAGGAGCCACTGGTATCAAACAATGTTATATTAAATCAAGGAGGAGCATTTAAAATTCCTGCATAGCACCAGGTCAGAGCCTGCGCTGGACTCGAATGCTAAAGCCGAGCCCTCCCGCTCCATGCTGCCATTAACACTCGTTTTCAACTGTGCAAACAAGATAGTAACAACACTCCAAACGCAGCAAACGCTAAATTCAGATCCCGGCTCCGTGCCTCATAAATTTTCATCCTGGCATCACTTCTTGTTCTTTTTACAGCATTTTAAAAATGTAGGTTAGCCTTTGCATTTTAAGCAGCCGCGATTGTATCAAATGCCTGGGTTTTACAGCAGCCAAGATGTTCCCAAGTTTGATGAACTGATCTCAAGTGAGATAAATTATGTCAGTTGTCGGCTTTGTCAGTAAATCACGAGTTGACATTTCCCTGATTTGTAAAGGTATAATGTAGCAGTGCAGAGAAGTGAGCTCTTGAAAACCTGCATGCAAGGTGAGATTAATAAGCAGTTCAAAGAAAATGTCCCTATGTAATGGGCTTGGAATATCCACACTCAATTCCAGTTCATTTGCTATTTCTCAGGTTTTTCTTTTTCAGGAATTCAAAAAATGCTGTATAAAACACTTTATGGAATATTCCATCTATGTGCTTCTTTGCTTTACAATAATTGACAACATTTACATATATTTCCATGTTATTTTATGCCATAAATTTGCATAGATCCAGGTAAAATTGTTCAGCTTTAGACCTGCTGCTTCAATGAGTTTCAGGAGCTGAATCACAGCTCCAATCTGAATTGCATTGCTCCCAGAATTCCCTCCCCTGTGCAGCACTGCAGAATATATCCCTGGTTAATAACCCTGATGGTGTCTGTGCCTGGAGCTGCACCGGTGTCTGTCTGTCCTACACCAGGGCAACTCTGGGGAGACACACTGCTGTAGATGCTGACAGAGCTTTAGCAGTGAATTTCTTCAGCTCTCTAGTATTCTGTGAGAACTCTGTCTTTCCCATGCAGGCTCATTAAAACAAAGTTACCAGTGTTTATCACTATCCACTCCTGCACTTCTTTTTCCCACATTGTTATGGCTTCAAATAGAAAAACACTTGGGAATGGAGGTGCCGGAGTTGGGCCAACCCCCTCAAGGGCTGGATGGCCAGAGGACCAATTACTTTATGCCATTTAACTCACTCTTGTGAACTAACATATAAAAACCTCAGGAAAAAAGCCATTAAAGGGGGCTTTGCCACTGTTTCTACTGCCCTGGACTCTGTGTGGTTTTTCTGCACGTCCGCGTTACAACAGCGACAACACTGCTAAGATGAAAACACCCTCAGGCTCCCACTTGCCTTTCTCCTCCCTCCATGCCCACCTGAAGGGAGCAGGGTTTGGATGACCCAGCATCGCACAAGGTGGCAACACATTCCTCTTTCAGGCAGCACCAAAAAGAGGAATTCTACCAGTTTTCATACTGAAGCTGATTTAACCCGATTTAGCCCACTTTGTATGTTCACACTGCTTTCTGGAGCTATTTTTATTGCGCTGGAGCCGTGCTTGCAGGCACAGATGGTTCCCGAAATGAACAAAACCAAACCCCACTCGAGCCGGCCTGGGAACAGTTATATTAAAGTGTTACAATTTGGTTAAGAAGTAATTTGGGGCTGTGTTTTGATTTACACTAAACTGAAATGTACTGGTTTGCCACGGAGATGCCGTGAATTTATGTGTGGCGCTTGGCACACGCACCGACCATCTGGCCCCTGCAAAGAGCACACGGGGCATCACAGCCTCGGGGGCAATGTCTGAACTATGCTTTGATCACCATCAGGATTTTTTTTTATAGGGCCAGTCCATCAGCAAACCTCATTGAGCAGAGGCTTTTGCATTGGTGGATAAAGCATAAAGTAAAAAACACGGGTAGTAAAGCAACGGGAGGTTACACATGCTATTGCTATTATCCTCTTGAACACAGCCAAGAGGCTGATGAACCATAACTTGCATGTTTTAGACAAGATATTCTCTCCATATATGCACTTTTTGACCTCATTTAGTTGCTGCTTTTAAGGTAGAAATTCTTCTGAAAGCAAAACCTCACAGTGGGGAGAAAGAGGATGGAAATAATTACATGAATACAAGAAGTTAAACATTAAAAGCAAGAATTTAAGGGTGCTAAAGGCCAACCCCTCACAGTAATACTTTCAGTAATGCATTAAAAAAAAAGAAATTGAGAAATAGTGACAGGGTATCACAGCCTTGCAGGATTATCTGGTGGAAACAAAATGCATCCGAGCTTTCCAGCTGGTGCCAACAGCTCTTTACCTTCCCGTTCCCTTGTGTTACTGGTATTTGCATCACAATAGCACTGAGACCGCACAGAAGCCAACACGGCTTCAGCAGCAGAGACAGAATTCCTGCCCTGAAAGCCTGGGAGTTCGCACTCACAAAAAGAGGAACGATAATTAACTGTTAACTAGAGAAACACTTGAGTGTGTTTGGAGAGTGAGCTCAAGCCCACCAGCACCCAGCTCAGTGCTGGCACCAGGTTTCCTCTCCGGGCTGTGTGTTCTCCCCAGGCTGGGAGTAAGAGTTTGGCTCTCTGCATCCCTGTGGAAGGCAGAGGTGGTTCAAACCAGGCTCACAGTCAGAGGTGTTGCTGCAAATTTTCATTTCAGGAACCCAAACTCCATTTCATCCCGCGGGCCAAGGCTGAACAGCAGCAGGACGCTGTCCCACTCCATCCCAGGGGCTGTCCCCAGCCTCACCTTGCTCCCAGTGAGCAGCCAGCACTCACCTGACACGTTTCCTCTCCCTTCCCAGACCTTTTGTCCTCAGCAGCAAAGCTGCCACCAACCCCCCCCCCCTTGCTCAGGGATGTGACCAAGAGGAGCCTTTGGTACCGAGCAGAGCAGTGAGAGGCTGGAGGGGTGGATGACACCAAAGACCCAACAGTCCCAACATATCAGCACCCACGACAGCAGGACAGGCAGCTCCATTTAACAGCTTTTGGGTTTCTGTGCATCCCATTTCCTGCCCAGGAGGGCAGGGAACAGAGACATCCCGCCTTGGTGGCCAGCATATGGCAGTTCCATGCCCAGAGCTGCCCAGGGAATGAGTGAGTGGGGATCCCTTTTGGATCAGCTGCTTCCAAAGCAACAGGGAATGAGGGAATGTCACTGCTCGTCTTTTGGACTGGATTTGAGACCAAGCTGAACTCTGCTGGCTTAATTAGCTAACCATAAATAAACATCATTTACAAGACCTAAACATTTTAAAACACCCTGTTAAGCATCTGAAACATAAATGCTTTAATTATAGACTAGCTCAAGACTGAAGTAACACTGGGATAAATGCTATAGAGCAGCTGTCTATGAATATTTTACAATGAGATTGCTCTGCGTTCTGCAGGTCCACAGGGACTAACGGGTTGGAAAGAACACATTCATTCTCTAAAATGCCTGTTCTTCTTTCCCTGGGCGTGCCACTGCCCCCCAGTGACCCCCAGCTCTGCCAGTTTGCCAAAAGCTTTGCCCTCGGTTAAGTGCCCACAGTGAGCCCAGATATCTGGGGGTTCTCTGCTGCTGTGCCAAGTTCTGGCTTTTTGTGGCTCTACTCGCTGCCCAGCTCAATTACTTGAAGGATTCCCTTGACTGCAGCATGCTCTGGACCAGACCCCAAAATCCACATCTTTAAAATCTTCAGAGAGAAAGCCTGGTTTTCATTTTCTCTTTAAAACCCAGTAGCATGAACAGTTGTATAAAGGGACCAACACCCTTGGAATTAAGGCCACAAATGCCCAAGGGAGAAAAAGTACAAAAGACAACCCACAAGTCACTGGTATAGATCATTTATCCATGTGCCCCAGCTCCAGCCCGGTATCACTCTGGTCACTAAATTTGACTCCAGCTGGCACCATCTCTGCTGAGCAATCGCAGCCCCAAAGGAGGGAACAATCAGCAGTTTCCTGGCTTTGTCCAGCAGATTCCAAGATTTGCATCTCAGCAAAGCCTGGATTCTTATGAGCTGTGTGCTCCTGTAAGAGCAGCTCAGGAAAGCCCAGCCAGGAGCACTCCTGCAGCTCATGGTGTACCAAAACAATATAAAAAACCATATCTTACTCCAAAGAGATGCAACAGAACAGCCATTGGTGCTTTGTCCACGACCAAGTCCATCTCCTGAGCTCCAACCTGGTGCTGGATGTCAGGATTTGACATCGAGAAAATGGCAAAAGGGACTGACACGTTCCTTATGCTGACATTCCTATTTCACCAGGAAAACTCAAAATGTCTCTAATTCGAGTCAGTATAATTTACTCTAAAGATAAAAGGACTCAAAGGCTTTTGTTCTAAGTATTAATATGATGGTCACAGGTCTCTAATTTACTGTAAAATATGAGCAAACAGACAAACTGAATCAGTCCCCAGAGAGCAGAAGGCAGGCAGCCAATTCCACATTCAGACAAGGAGCGCTCCATCCCCGGGATCTGTTGAACACCTGCAATACATTGATTGCACTTAAGCAGCCACCATTAGAATGTTAATGCCATCCCTGCCTCCAAAACACAGGATTTTTCACACACAAAGCACGAGCTCTTCAGCATTTGGGGGATTTTTTTTTTCTGTATGAAGTAAATGGAGCAAGTGATTTTTTTTTTCTTTAACTACAGGCTGGAAACTCCGCTCCTGTTACACTGACAGCAATCTATTAGTTAAGGAAATCAAGTTTTTACTCACTACAGGAGGGGAAGAGATACTTAAGCTTTTATGTCAGTTCATTCTCCATTAATGATAAACATTGGGAGCGTGGCAAGAATAGATCATCTTGCACTTATTGCTGCGAGTATATTAAGAATTAACAGCAGCAGAGCAGTAATTAAACACCAAATGCCCGTGCCCACTCTGCTGCCAAAGCACTTCACTGCACACCTGGGCTGGGCAGGAACAGGGACCAGAGAGGGGGAACCCAGTGCCTCAGAAGATGCCAACAGACAGTCCAGGAACCCTTCAGCCTCATCCCTAATCCTGGTGGGAAAATCACCAGCATCCAATGGGATCAGCCTCCACGAAAAACAATCGCTTTTGTATCACTGCTTCTAGTGCTGGAATTGAATTTTAACTTTTCCATTCTGCCATTATCACATGTTTATTCCTACTGGTTTCTTTTCCTAGTTATTGCCTCAAATTCAGGCTCCAACATTCCAAACATTTATTTATGCTGCCACAATAAATGTTAAGTGTATTCTGTTTGCATCTTGTTTTCCCTTTCCTCCCTTATTCAATGCTCCCAGATTTATTAAATACAAGTGCCCTAAAGCATACCAGGTTTGTTATCCCTTTGGAAGACCTCAGGACATATTTGGTTTATTAACCGTCTTAGATCAAAGCATTTAATTTATATCAGTGTAAATAAAATACACAGATTACCTTAATGAGAACCTAAAACTTAATTTGATTTTGTGTAAAGCATCATCTGAAAACACAGAAGTTTTCAGCCCATATTTTCTACCATGCCCATGAATTCCCTTATCAAGAATACTTAGAAGACCACAAAGAATTCTTAAAAATAAAATGCACATTTCCATTCTGTCTTTTAAGATTACTCCTCCTCCCAAAAGAGCTTTTCTAAGCAACTTTCCACAGCTCAAAGTTCTGTTCAGTTTAAATAAGTGTCCACACATTCTGATGATTATCTGATGTTCCTCCAAACTGCTTTGGGGGAAAAAATATAAATCAGATTGAGCCTCAGTGTGCACAGTGTCCCTTAAAAGATCCAGCTCCCAGGCTCTGGGAGAAAATCTTGAAAAGAGATTTTCAAAAATTCCAATTCTTTTGCCACAATGCAGCCAGGACACTGGCTTTGATCACCATTAGTGCCCACCATCCACCTCCAGAGCTCCAGCCTGACTGCTTACAGCATGCCAAAACCTCCAGAGTCCCAGCCAAAAATTCTGCTTAGTCTGATGCCAAAGCTGGTTTAGAATTTCATTATGTCACACATTCAGCAAGGAGAACTTAAATGCCATCTCTGCTCTGCTTACAGAAATCAGTTGTTCTGAGAAGATTTTTGTTTAGGAGCCTCTCCAGTAGCTGGGCCCTGCAGCATCTCCCAGAGAGGAGACAGCAGCCCCTGGGGGAAGGTGCCACGTGCTGACACACACAGGCCCCCCGGGACAACCTCAGAAAATAGATTTAAAAACCTCTGTAGCAAAGGACAAGGCTGCTGCAGCAGCCAGGCAGCCCAGCCCCAGCCCCGCGTGCCAGGTTTGCTCCGAGAGCAGCGCTGGATGTGCCACAAACACATCCCCACTCCCGCCCTCGTGGGTACCGCTGCCAGCCCGGCGGCTGCAGGGCTCCTCCCCACTGCTGCTGGCACTGACAGCGAGCAGATTGATGCTGGGGACATGTCACTGCTGTAACACAGACGTGCAGAAAAACCACACGAGTCCAGGGCAGTAGAAAAGGTAGAAAAGTCGCCCTTTAATGGCTTTTTCCTGAGGTTTTTATATGTTAGCTGACAAAGTGAGCTAGATGGCATAAAGTAATTGGTCCTCTGGCCATCCACCCCTCGAGGGGGTTGGCCTGACTCTGGCACATCCATTCCCAAGTGTTTTTTTATTTGAAGCCATAACAACCTGGGAAAAACAAGTGCAGGAGTGGATATTGATAAAAACTGGTAACTTTGTTTCAGTTAACCTGCATGGAAAAGACAGAGTTCTCACAAAATATTAGAGAGCTGAAGAAATCCACTCCTAAAGCTCTGTCAGCATCTCCAGGGACAAAGCACTGAGGGAAGATGATGCAGATTGTCTGTAAAAGCAGAGGATCTCTGCACCAAGCATTCCAGCTCTCCTGGGTGCACTCTACAGGAGACACCCCAGCCCTTGGAGGAACAGCATGTGCCAAATGATGGTCATTTCAAAAATCAAGCTGTCCTAAGAAAAGGCAGTCATGTTACTGATGCTCCTGCAGGAGTCCAGCCTGCAGCAGCCTTACCTGGCTCTTACGAGATCTGGACTCAGAGCACATCTGAGGGTCAAAAGAAGCAGAGGAATGTTCATCTGGTTCCCACTCTCAGACAGGTATTCTTGAAAACTCCAGCCTAATCTTCACATTATTTTCTTTATGAAACACTCTGAAAGAAATCAACTTTGGAAGGACTTATATCAAATGTACATATTAGCAGTTTTCACCGTGACCTATTTCTCAGGCAGTCTCATGTCAGAGTATTTATAGCAGTTCTGCAGAAAGGACTGAAATTAGAAAAACTCCCTGAATAGAGCAGCAGGCACATTGTGGTTCTTTTTATTATTTAAATGTGTTCCTTTCACTTCAAACAGCAAAATTAAATAAGGAAGGAAAATAAGTATTCTAGCAGTCAGAACATTTCGAGTGACTTGCATTCCTATCAATGTCCACATCTCTATATTCATGCACAGAGGCAATGGCAATGCAGCAATTCTATCTGGCAAACCCAGTTAACTCTCGTCCATAAAATGTGCCATTTAAATTCCTGAAGGGCTAATGAACAGCACAGGAGAAGAGACCACAAGAAAGAAAAAGCACAATAAGCAATTCGAAACAGCTTTCAATGACTACGATGTACTTCTCTTCCCAAACCAGCTCTGTGGGATTTTGTTTGCTGAAGGTGTGGACACCTGCCAGTTTGCTGGAGCAGGTAAGTCAGTGGAACCCATCAGCCATCTGTTCTCATCCCACACACAGCCCAAAAAGCATCATAAATATGCAAAGAACCACAGACCCCCCGAGGGAGCAGCTGGATAACAATAGCTTTAATTTTTCATTTGTTTATTTGATTTGCTGTAATGAAGGAGCTACTGGAGTAACACCCGAAACAAGTGAAATGCAACAAATGAAACTTTAGGGCAAAATGCATCTCTTAGAAGCAAATCTGCACTGTTTGATTTGCTACTGGTTTGGGTTGTTTGAGTTCACACACTCTGCTCAGTCATCAGCACCACGGTGTCATGGACAGGGCTCTGGCTTTGGTTAAGTTTTAACTCCTCGCTTTGAGGGACTCAGTTAATCTGTAACGAGACATTTCCACGGCTCTGTCACTCACCATCAAAACATGGATTTAACGCTCGGAGCGAGCCGGAGGAGCCGCTGCCCCAGCCCAGCTGAAGGATGTACTGCATTTTGCTATCAAAGATGTTGAAAGCATTTTCCCCAAATCTTCACAATTCGACGGCACCAAAAAGCATAATTACAACTGGAGGGCAGGCATGGATGGATTGATGCAAAATCACTTGAAAAAAACATGATAATTATAAATGACAGGAAGCCCAGGGTAGCCAGCACTGCCACGGAGAAGAGAACCAGCCACAGAAAAAAGCATTCAGAACAACTTCAAAAACTCCATTTTTTCATGGAAACAAGGGACAGAAAAGAGCCCCCCAGACTCCCCACCCACCCCCAGGAGCTCCTCACTGTTACAACCAACCAGGAAACATTTACTACAGGTATTTGCCCAGAAACGACCATCAGGGTGATCTTCTTGGATAATTGCTGCAGGACACTGAAGCTGACGGGACTTGTATATTAATTTTGCCCGTTTTTTGGGTTGGGGAAGCTGCCTTTGAGGAACAGAGCAGTGACAGGATCCCCCTGCTGGGAGAGGACTCGGAGCAGTAAGACAAAAACTCCCTCCGAGCTCCACCTCCTCCCAACACTCCCAACGATTCCAACGGAGCTTTAATGCGTCTTACTTCAAGCAGCAATTCTGAAGAGGAAATAGCAATCTTCATTAAGGATTAGGCAAACAATTAACTTATTTTGTTCAATCTTTTTAATGTGTGTCTGGGTACGCAGGAACAAAAACAAACACAGCTTAAGCACACTACAAGGGGGAAAAAAAAACCTATGGTGGTTTCCTCGTTCCAAATGAGCTCTTAGTTTTGCTTTTGTCTCCAGCTTAAAGCTCTGAAAACAACTCAGCTGAAGCATGCTGGTTAATTGGGAAATATGGAGGACACAAGTCTTCCCAGTGAGTTTAAGGGGGCCAGGATTTAGTCCTGCACCACTAGCCTTTGGTCTACACGTGCTCTGAGTGGTCACCACCCTCTCCCTGAGGCCAGGTGGGCCTGGCCAGGCTGTAAAAGCTGTTTTAATTGTGCTTAGGTTATTAACATGTTTATCTCTTCGTGTATCTGGTTTCCAAGCAGCAGGTACCACACTGCAGTGCTGGTTAAAAGGCACCAACTTGAGCATAAAACACGAGCCACCCTCAAGCACCCCCCTCCTCATTCCTTGCTTCTCTGTGTAAAAAAAGGTACTAAAGCAGCAGCAGCAGCAGCAAATGCCTGATGTTTTCAGCAAAACTTTGTCACATTCCAAGATTCTGCTCTAAGCCTTTTTGTCTGTTTTATTTTATGGCACTTTTAATGAGAGGTTTCAACAACCCCGCCATTAAATGAAAAGGAAAGAAATAGGAAAAAAGAAAAAGAATAATTAAATTTTTTAAGATTCCTTCTGAAGGAAAATAGTACTATATCATTTTAAATGTTTAAAATCCAGCTGACTCCAGCATTTCTGCTGATGACTTCAGCAACTCACAGAGCAATTTAAAGAAATTAAGGCAGCTGGGAAATACAGTCTACAGTAAAACTACATAGATTATCCTATTTCAGGGGAGAAACAGCACAACAGATGTTCTTAACTTCTGAGGATCTCCCATAAGTCACACATTTGTATGGAGTTTGACACTGATCCCCACCAGTGTGGGTCCCACAGGACAGAGACACCAACAGCTGGGACTTGTTCACCTCTGGAAACCAGGCACAAAGAGGGGGAAGGAGTCAAATGCATCCAAGGAAGGAAAAGTGCAGCTGCTGTAAACACCAAAGCCCCAAAGTTCTTCATTCTTACCTCACTGCCAGACCCACAGAACTGCTCCCCTTGATGCCTTAGGTTTTAACTTTTATATTTTCCAAGCTCTGCAGTGCCCAGTGTGTAACTCTGGAGTTTCCTGTTCCCTGTTCAGTGCTGCTCTCTGTGCTGGGCACACACAGCAAAGCCTCTCCGGGGCTGCTCTCCAAGGACACCCAGCCCAAACTGGGCCCAAAAAGTATCAACCAAAGAGCCTCTGAGGGGGGCAAGCTGAGGGCAATTCCATCATTAACTGCAGCTTTTACTGGAGAATGAACCCTGAGATGCAAATGAACCAAAGCTATAAAAGTGGGAAGAACTCGTGGCCTCTCAGGGTCCATTTCGGGGCCCATCTGGGCAGCACCTCTGGCTCCCCAGGGGTACCTTTGGAGGCCTTTCCAATAAATCCCCACCTTTATTCCCTTTACTCCTGTCTGGTGTCTGTTTCTAGGAGGCCTCATAAAGCATCACCCTCTCCATGTGCTGTTCCCTCAGCCTGGGCACCCCTGAGCCAGGACAGAGAGGGATGTCCTCAGCCTCTGGAAATACACATTTATGAGGCCTGGGGGTCTCCCTGTCCATCTCTGAGAGCATGGGAAGCACCAAACCCACGTGAGCTCAAGCCATGAACCCCTGCCTCTTACCCCAAGTCACTTAATAGGGGCTGCACCAGGGACCCCAGAGCGACCAGTTCACAGCTCCAACGCTTACCCTGTCAGAGTTTTCTCCAGGCAGTGTCAGTGCTGTGCCAGTTCTTTTTGGCTTCTTAAAATTCCCAGTTTGAAGCTGCCAAAGGCTGGAGAGGAGCCCCAGGACCAAGAAAAGGATGCACCAGACCTGTTTTAGCAACTACCAACAGCGGGTGTGGCTGCCAGACAAAGCTGGCAGTGTAAACTCTGAGCTCCTGGAAGGTGCTGAAGTACCTGCCCAAGGAATCATCACTGCCCAAGGAATGCTCCCTGCCCTCAATGTACCCTTCCATTCTTGAAGGATTTCCTGCAGAAAGATGTCTGCAAGGTTGGCCAAGTTAAGAGCAAATTATGAATGTGATACCTTACCAAGGAGGGTGATAAAAACTTAATGGTTTTATCCCAGAGGGGTTTGCTGGGCACAGACCCCAGGGCTGAAGGGATCCAAGCACTCACTCGTGCTCCAGAGTGAGCATTTAGTTTATTTCTCTCCCACTGAATATCCCAGTACTGCTGCTTCCCAAGAAGGACTAGGCCTAGTAGGAACTTGTAGGATACTGGGGCAGATGCCTGGCTGTGGACAGGCTGAGCTCAGCCCAGCTGCTGCTGCTGTTTTGTCTCATTCTCCCCATTACAGCTGAGATTTGCTCATTGTGACAATTGCTAATGCAGCTTCTGGACTCACTGTGGAAGGTGTAAGGCAGCTCACAGGGCCCAAACCACATGGAAGCTGCAGGTAGGATCAAGTGGGGATGGTTTGGGTTTGTGTCTGTTTGGGTTTCTCCCACCTGGCTTGGTTAGAGGGTGCCCTGATGCTGCTGGGACTCCACTGACATTTATTCCCATAGACCCTGCAGAAATGTTGTGGAAAGTTCTGGCAAGCTTTAACACAAAGCACTTTTCCCTTTTTTTTTTTCCTTTCTGAGCTTTTTAGGCACTCATCCACACTTTATTTATGATTCTGAGGCTAATAAAGTAGAAATGCTGCCAGTTGCTGGCGATGGAAATGGAGATCCTCACACAACCGCAAGACTCCCAGGTGTTTTGAGCAAACATGAAACCCAAGTTAAGGGTCAGATGGCAAAGCTGGGCACCTGGGCAGCCCTGGTTTCACCTGCCAGGAGAGAGGGGAGGGGGAAGAGGGGCAGCTTGCTTAGAAGAGGAGATTAATCAATTAAATTGTGCTAGGCTGAAGCTTTGAGAGCTGCAGCAAGGTGCTCAGCCTTGTTGCTCTTTGGGCTCTGATGCTTTTAAGTCAAGAAAGAAGTCTGGGCTGGGAGAGAGAGGAAAGAGGAGCAGAGAGAAGGGAAAGTAAAAGAAATGTAGAAGCTAATCCCAAGCACTGTGAAAAGGTCATGTGCTTCGATATGAGTAATTAATTTTCTTAGAGCGATGTTGAAAAGGTTAACCTGATTTATGGAATGCAATTTAATTTAAAATGTGTTGTGTACCTTGTTAAAAGGGTCCAATTACGGCTGCTAATTCTGTGGACTGACACAAGTGACGTGGTCTGACAATACCCCGGTGCGAGGGGGAGCACGTGTCAGTCAATAATTAGACGTGGCATATCGAAATTTGAGGGGGAAGGAAAATTGGTAGAAATGCTGAGAGAACTGCTTTTCTCTTTGCCCAGGGCCCACAGTGTCCCCTTGCAATTTCCTGCTCTGTGGAGTGCTTGGTGATTCATTTTGAGGCAGGTTTGTGTTCAGAGTGGTTTATCATGGTGCTCTGAGACAGGAGTAAAAATGCCAGACTCGTACAGGTCAGCCCACGCTGCTCCTTGACCTTCATTCAGTTATTTCTTCTCACAAAAACCAAACTAAACACTGCCCTCCTTCACTTGATGACCTGGTGAAGCAGAACTGTCCCAGTGGTGCTTGTATGCAGAACTCAGTAATAATCTAAATATCACAGGCTGTGGGGATCCTGAGCGAGATGGGCTCGTGGTTGAAATTTCCAGTCTGAAAACTTCTGTCCTAATCCACTCCTTGCTCAGCTGCTCATCCTCCTTGGGCTCTGTAGCATCCCTGCTGCTGCCAGTGATGCCTTTTAACTTTTAAATTTTTCAAATCCTGCACTGCCCAGTGTGTAACTCTGGAGTTTCCTGTTGCCTGTTCATTTCTGCCCTCTGGAGTGAGTCATTAATGGTGTGTGAGTGCAGTGACTATCAGCTGTGGGGGTATTGCTCAGTGCCATATTCCCCAAAACGTGTGTGCAATGCTCCCCCAATGCTCCTTCCCACAGTGAGCCCCTGCTCATTGCAACCCAAAATTATTGCAACCCAAAACCTGGGTTGACAGGACAAATATTCCTACAAGGAGCAGAATAAACCAATTAAGGCAGCTCCAAGGTACCTCTTGTTCCTAAACTGGTTTGGCAAATGGCTGCCGAAATTGTGTGGCCACAAAGAGTGGCTTTGGCAGTGGCAGCTCCAGCTGCATGGCACCTGTGTTGCTGGGAGGGCTGTGCCTGGCCCCAGGTGAGCAGGAGGCAGGAGATCTGCTGCTCAAGTGTGGCTGTGGTTGTTCACCAAGAAGTCAGGAACATGCCCTGTGTTGGGTGTGGGGTTTGCCATCAGACAGTGCTCCCCATCAGTGCTCCCACTGTCAAACACAGCGAGGTGTGTGCAGGGGGGATGTCCAAGCTATTGGCAGCACTCAGCATTTGCTGCATGGCAGGCACCGTGTCTGCATCCTTCCAGGACCTCTCATGCACCATTTGTCTACAGAGTTGGAGGAAAATCAGCTGAGCTGCCCCTCAGAGGGGTTATTTGATGATGACCACAACATTCAGCCCCTGGTCTAGTGGAAGATGTCCCAACCCATGGAAGGGGGGCTGGAACCAGATGAGCTTTAAGGTCCTTTCCAACCCAAACCACCCTGTGATTCTTATTCTTTTGGTGTTACCTCTGCTGAGAAAAAGAACACGTGTGCTTTGGGCTTTCCTGCAAAACCTTCTGGGAGTGCACCTGGAGAAATGGAGCAAGCTTCTGCTTAACACATTGAATGGGCAGAAGCAAGAGCAGCTTGTAGCTATATTGGTCTTTGAGATTCCTGTTGCTGTGACTCTGAGTACTAAAACCTTTCTGATGTTTTGTAAAAAAGTCTTGTCTGAAAGGGTGAGGAGGATGGAGGAAACTCCGACCTGTCCCCTACAACCCCAACTATTCCCGTGTTCACTTCTGCAAACAAAGCTCTTCCCAGCCTTTACCCAGAGCTGGTTTATATTGCCATCACCAAATTACCTCAGGAAGCTGCATCTTGTGATAACTTCATTATGTTCTATTGACTTCTCAGGGAGCTGAAAGGAATATAATGGCAATTTCCCATAATGGATAACTGGCTGGGGAAACCAGGCCAGGGAAATGGCCATTCCCTCCTCTACCCTTATGCAGTCAAATCACTGTCACACATTTCATTTTCTGATGTGCATGTTGGCCTCTTATCAAGCTTTTTTCACCCAAAGAGGATTCCTCTTCAGAAGAACATGAGGATTAGCATCAGATGGGGAAAATGCAGTTAGTATTATCAGAATATTAAAGGGACAATTGTAATTTCTCAGCTGCAAGGGACACTTAAAGCAAATTACCTCAATTAAGAGAATAAGAATCAGGGAGCTGCTTTAAATTGAAAAAACATTCAGATAGGATGTGAGTGTCTGTTTGTCATTGGGGGCTTAATATTTACTTCTGCTGCTGAGACTTCGTCATGCTCTATTACAATTCATAGACTCGTGTTCCCAAATTTTATGCACAAAAATACTTTGATTTATAGGGTATAAGTCCCTTTTCTCTGTGAATTCCTTTAATATTGTCATAAATGTGGTCAGTGATGCTTGTCTCATGGTATTAATGTGCCTCATTTAATTATATTGTCTTGCTCAAAAAGTGCACTTAGTTTGAAGGAAACTACAAATTGTTAACTTTTTGGTAAATGTGCATTTCTCACTACAGGAATGTGCTGGTGCCTTCTGCAGCCAGCAGTGGGATGGATGTTTGAGAAGGGCCATGGATTGGGTCAGTGGATAGAAGTGCACATCAGACTCATGTCAGTGATAACTCAGGTGCTTTCAGCCTCTGCTTCATGTGGGAGCCCCAGTTTCTGGTCTGGCCATCAGCTCTGTGCTTTGTCCCACGTTCCCTGCTCTGAGGCTGCTCCTCTGTTCTCACTGCCCTGTTTTAGGTTCAGGAAGGTGTGATTCTCTATTGATTACTTGATCTGTGTAATTGCAATCAAAACCACAGGGATTTCAAGCCTGATTGACTGCAAAATAGAAATCTATTGGCTTGGCTGGACTTCTAATGGCCAGGATTAGGAGAGAACATGGCTTGGGGCTGCTCTTTCTCTGCAGGATTGGTTTTGGGTAACTGGAGATCGACGAGGTTTGTGAAGGAAGGCACTGATCCCATCAGAGCAGGCTGGGGAGGGGGCTTATCTCCTTCATCCCTGCCTGTGGCTGTGCTTGTGGCATCCTGATTTTGTGACCCTTCTGCAGTAGCCTGCTGCCTGCAGGAGACAGGAACAGAGCCTGGGAGTAACTGCAGGGCAAGCAAAGGACCTGCAGCAGGGAGAAATCCTCTCCTAGATGCTCTTGGCATCCTTCTCCCACTGGATGTCCCCCTGGCCAGTATGTGAGCTCCCAAAATAAGTCTAGGTCCTGGAATTTTGTCTGTCCCCACCCTCAGAAGCGGAACGAAGGAGCACCAGCAGGCAGAGAAAGAACCTTTTTCTCTTTTTAAAATAGGTTTTCGTTTAAAAGATACCAGAGCCAGCAGATTAGTGGCTTGACTATATAGGTTTCCTACAGATAAGGCAGAGAAATTGATTTCAATTACCAAAGTGGATAGACAGGCTGCTCTGCTCTCCCGAGGATTGTTAACCCTCAAGAAGCAGGAAGTGAAAACCAGGAGGGGTTTTGGAACCTCAAGCCATTTCCTCAGGAGCAGCTGTGCCTCTCGGAGCACAAATCCTCACAAAGGGAGAGAGCTAAAGAAAGGAGGTTTATTTAAGGATGTACAATGATCCTTGTGATTCTCTGGGATTTCAGCAAGCTTTCAGATCCTTCAGTGAGGCTCTGGAGGCCAAGGGTTAAAGTGGCTGCAGGGATTAAAGGATTCAGTGCCTTTCAAGCACCAGGTTCACCTTTTCCAAGAGCAGCCTGGCTGCTGGGAAGTTTTCCTGGAGGTTCTAAGGCTGGGGTAGGGCAGGGCTGTGCAGCGCTGGAACCCAGCTGGGCTGGGAGCAGCATCCTGGGGTGTTGGTGGGCTCGTGCCCTGCTGCTGGGCACCTCCAACACTTGGGGCACAGCCCCAGGTGACCTTTACCAGCAGTGGGAAGCGGAGGGGATGGAGCTGCCGGGGTGTGGCCAGAGGCAAAGGCAGGAGCTGATGGGACTGGGCAGTGTTGCTGTTGCACTGTGGACAGGTAGAAAAACCACACAAAGTCCAGGATTTTGTATCAATGGCAGCAAGCAATTTAATGGTTTTTTCCCAAGGCTTTTATATGTTAGTTTACAAAAAGTGTGTTAAATTGCATGAGATAATTGGTCCTGTGGCCATCCACCCCTTGAGGGGATTGGCCAAATTCTAAGACATCCATTCCCAAATATTTTGCTGGTTAGAGCCATAACAATCCGGCAAAACAATCTGCAGGTGCCAGGATTTACAAAATGATAACTTTGTTTTAGATAGCTTTCATGGGAAAGACAGAGCTCTCCCAAAATGCTTCAGAGAGCTAAAAGATTTCTCTGCTAAAAGCTTTTCAGCATCCACAGGGCAGCGTGGAGGGACAGGAGCAGGAGCAGGTAGCCAGACATTTCCTTGGCACGGGTGGGGAGGTGGCTTCCAGCGTATCCTCAGACCTCTCCCATGTGCTGCTCCTGCATTTACACACCCTGCAATTCCTGAGCTGGGTCTGTAATTGTGTCCGCAGGGTGCCTGCTTCCCTTCCCTCCTCAAATCCAATTTGCTACTTTTTGCAGCTCCGCTGCTGCCTGATAATGGGCACCTTGCGATAGAATTTTCCGCTATTCACTTGCTGGGTCTCTTTTGTCCTACCACAGGGAAGTTTGCCCCTGTGGGTCTCACAGTTGGCTTCTCAGCTGGGCTTCACATAGGCTTTTATTGCCAGCAGCATCTGCTCTCCCCTCCAATTACTCCAGCACATTTCTTTGATTCTTTGCTTTGCTGGGTTCACCAGCAGCTTTTGCCCTGGCTGAACTCCCTGGCAGACTCTCCCTGCTGCCTCCAGGTATTTGGGGGGTCTGGGTGTGGTCAGAAATTGGATGTTGTGCATTGTTGTGTCAGAACAGAAAGAATTCAGTGGTGTTGCATGGCAAGAAGACCAGTGTGATAAGCATATTTAAGCAATCACAGGAAAACACAGCATATAAATAAGATTTTGTTTCAGGCCATGGAACACATTTGTTGCTGGAAGCAGCTCAGCAGCTACAGCTTTTGTGTCCTTTCAAATACAATTACACATTTCGGAGAAATTTCATATTTTTGTGGTTTGTACTTTGCATTAGTGTTAATGTGGATAGCACTGTGTACACAGCATCCTCTTTCCTTCCCTT
Organism: Rhipidura dahli; assembly: GCA_013399225.1. NCBI lineage: Eukaryota > Metazoa > Chordata > Aves > Passeriformes > Rhipiduridae > Rhipidura > Rhipidura dahli. Next base: position 159,395 of record VXAC01006907.1, on the reverse strand, counting down.
TGCTTTTCCCAGAGCCGGGCGTGCTGCCAGGATAGGGGATGCACCCAGGTGTGGCCTCAGGCAGGTTCCCAGGGAGGCTGCAGCACAGCAAACAACATTTCTGGAGATGCCTGGGTGGTTTTTTCCCCCCTAATGAAAAATGATTCCTGACGTACTGGAAATGTGAATATACATCTCGATAGAGAAATGTTTAGCTTTTATCGTGTCTTAAGCTCAAAATGAATGTTTTCCATTCCCAGCAGTGTTTTCTGCAAGGAAAACCTAATCATTCCCTTCACGGCAGTGCAGCTATTTTCCATCTCACTCTGTGGACAGCTCCTGGATTTTAGATAAGGATCTCCTGCTCGAATGCTGAGGGAGGATGTGGCAAAGAATATGTCAGAGGCAAATACCCTCACAGCTGCCCAGCTTCCTCCTCTGCTCTTTGGTGGGGAACGTGATGGGGCCTCAGTGATACTGGAATGAACTTTCTGGAGGAGACAGAGGTAAATCATACCGAGGTTGAGATGCTTTGAGAGGGCTGATGGGGTAAAACTGGGTTTCATTCACAACCCAGGATTTCCAGTCCACTTGCAGATTTTTTTTTCCCCCTTTCCTCTTGGCTGCTGGCGTCATTAATGCCGGGATTTAAGATGACAGAACTTTAATTGTACAGGACAAAGGCGTCTGGTTCCCTGCTTCACTGATCAATTCCAGTTCATAAATTGTAGCAGGAACAAAACTCTTTAGCAATGCTGACAATTAAGTAACATCCTGATAAACGTCCCCTTTTGTTTTATTTAAATGAAAATGCCTTTATTTCCACAGAGTGGTATCTTGTAACAATAAGATTCACTGTCCCTGAAGCTTGGTTAATTAAACACAGTATTTGCAATCTACCAAAACAAGCTGTTTTATGCAAGCTGATAACAGGGTTTCCGTTTCATAATGTGAACAATTGGGTTATGCAAATGCCAGGATTTTAAGCCCCTGTGATCTGTTTTTGTTGCCTTATTATCTGTTTCTGTCTACAAACACCAAATATAGACATCCCAATTAAAGCAGCTAAATGCCATTAAGTCCAACTAAAGATGTTTTTATCAGTTAAAAACTTCCCCAGTTTAATTAAAAATAAGGTTTGAAATTGGCCTTTCTTAACCCAAACTCCACTCCCACTCTTCCATCTGTTTGACTGATTCTCCCACTAATTCCAGCGTGAGTTTTATTCCTTGGAGCCCTTCAGAGACCTGGTGGGAAACAGATACTGAGCCAAGGTGGTGCTCACCTCTTGGCAGGTGCATTTCCTCCTCCAGCAGGTCTGGTGGGCCTTGCAGGGTGGTTGGGTGAAGGACCAGGACCTGGATGTGAAGATCAAACCCACCCAGGCGATGTCACTCATGGAAGCTCATCCTGCAGAGCTGCTCTGATGGGTGTCCCCTACCTGCTGTGTGGAGTCCATCCCACAGCACAGGTGAGAAGCAGGATGATATCACCATGGAATAGAAGGGAATAAACAGAGCAGAGGCATCCTGGTACAGATTTGGGCTTCTGCTGAGCCCTCAGATGTTTGTGCTCAGCAGGACCCCCCCAGCCTGGCTCACTCTGAGTTTGGACATCCTCCAGCTCACTGGGTTGAGTTCACATCCCTGTGAGCCCAGCTGTGCTGTGGACACCAGGGCCAGCCATGGGAGCCTTTTTGTTCCTCCGTGGGTCAGCTGTTGCTAACAGAGCTCTTCCCCTCCCCTTTGGCCATTTCTGCTGTGCAGCCCCCACAGCAGGGCTGGAGGAGCCCCTCACTCCCTGCCCTGTGACTCGGAGCTGCCCAGCCCCGGAGATGAGATGAGATGAGATGTCCCTCACTTGGAGACAGGTGTGATCTCAAGGCTTTTTGTGATGCCACTGGGGGAAGCCTCTCAGCTCTCATCTTTCCCCGGGGAGGATGTCACAGATCCCCCAGCGGCGCTCAAAGCTTTGCGCTGCTTCCAAAGTGCAGTAATTTAACTTTATATCAGCCATGTTTGCAGCAGCTGTCAGTCACCATGACAACAATATTAACACTCGTGATGGCTTTGTTGTCAGCACCAGAGAGTGTAATATTCTGGAGGGAAGAAGCAGCAATTGCTCGAGCACTTGCTCACAGCCCAAGAAACTCTATTGAACTGAGAGAGGTTCAAACTGTATTTTAAACATACAAGAAAAGTCTTGCTTTTGGAGTATAAAATGACTTGAATTAACTTCAGCCTGACAAGAGGAAGCAAAGGAATAAATATCTGTGAGACTGGAAGATTAGAAAGACACATTCCAAAATCTCACAGAAATGCAAACTCTCTCTTTTTGAAGGCACTGCCTCTGGAATGGCAATTTACATTTCTTTAAACTTGGGGAGGGGGAAGGAGGGTGATCTAAAGGGGTTTTGCAAGCCTTGTGGTTCTTGTCTTAAACATAAAACAGTTACTCATGAGTACTAAGGGTAGCTCTTACTCTGTATTTTCTTTAAGAATTAAAAGAGGGAAAAGGTGTCCTGGAGTTTGTCTCTTAATCCATTTCCTTTTTTGGGGAAAAACAAATCATTCTCTCTCTCAATATTTAGTATCTTCACTGTTTCTAACCTCCCTCCTTCCTCTCCAGAGCATTAAGATAAGGCATTGATTGTCTACACTGGAAAATGAATTCTAGTTAATTAGTCCATTATTCCTATTTTAACATAAGATTGATGGCTTATTAAGCTATGGTTAATTACAGAGTTTATTACTTTGAAAATAAGGAAAACTCCACAGTTTCAGCTGATTCTGCTCCTGGCTAATCTGGATTTCTGGCACTGCTGTGTCCTGGAGATGTCTGTGGCTTCCCTTTGCACCCTGTTCATTGAAACACAGTTTTGGGGTGTGCAGCTTTACACCTCTGGGGCCTGGTTGAGAAGATGTGCCAGTGACCTTGCAGCTGCTGGTTTTCCCTGCAGGTCTAGAGCTGGGATGCCCCAAAATTTTAGCAGTGTGTTTTAGAAGCCTCTGGGGCTCCAGAGCCCCACTGAAGGCCAGAGCTGGAGCATCACCAGAGGCCAGCAGCACTGGGGAGGCTCCACAAGGAGCCCCAGCCCGATCCATCAGACAAAGGAGAGAGGGAAGGAGTCTTGCATGTCCTCAGAACACACCTTACATCCAGCCCCCTGCTCCCAAAAACGTCCAGAGTGTCTGGAGCACCTGGTGCTCTCCGACAGCCACGGCAGAGATGAGCAATGGAGACTCGGGGAGCACCCACAGGCTCACCCAGCACACAAAAGCTGATGCTGCCAGTGGCAGAAATACCCTAAATTTTGTCTCATTATCCAGCCAGACCAGCAGGAAGCGCAGGGCCGTGGTGCCCAAGGCTTCAGCAGCACCTGCTACGATTTTGGGAGGAGCTATGAGACAAACCTGGCAGTAGAGCAGCAATGCACTCAGGGATGCTGCTGCCTCCCACCGAGGGAGGACAGCAACAGTTGTTAACCATGCTATCTGGTGTGTTTTCAGCTCCAAAATAGAAAGTTTTGAATCTAAAATTAATAAACCAGGCAAGCTGAGATGCAGAGAAGTGCCATGTGGATCTCTTCACTGCGGGCTGTGGGGGCATGGACAGCGTTACTGCTGTTGGGCTTTCTGCTCGCACCACTCCTGCCACTGCTGTGGTGTCTGTGTGACAGCAGCACCAGTTTAACAGGAAATTAAAAAATAATCAAACACCTGGAACACAGAGTGTTGCATGGGAGAGTCTGTGGAGCAGCAGGGCTGTCATCAGAGGGGAGAGGCAGAGGCACAAGTTGGGAACTGAGGGCGGATTTCTCTCCCAGCACCATTTCTGGAGCAGTGGTGCTCCCTCCGGGCTGTGTGTTGGCTGAGACAAAGGACAGGCTGCAAAGCCATCACTCTCTGAGCAATGTGTGAAAGAAGCCAAGAGGACCAAGTTGTAGTGAGCACACATTTTCTCATTGTCAGTGCTTCAGGGGCTGGAGGAGCTCTGATGGAGATGCTGCAGCCTCCAAATCCTTCCTTTGGATCCTCTGCCGTTTCACCGTCAGGACCACAATTAGCCATGAACCCCACTCCTGCCTTGAGAAAATGTCAGCTTCCCAACCTCCCTGAGAGAACACATTTTCAAGAAAAACACAGATGTTAAATCAATTCCTCCATCTTTCCACCCTCCCGTTTTTTCAGGCTGCTAACATTGTCCTTTTGGGAATGTACTCATGAACCATAAACATCTGTCGGTTTGCTGCAAACATTTCCCAGCCTTTAGCTGAACAGGCTTTTCTCTCTCTTTACTCACTCCCAGCAGCCAGGCTAGTCACACTGGGATCGTGTCAGATGAGGGGCAGGCAGAGGCTGACTGACATTTTGCCTTTAGACATGAAACGGGTGCTTGTGGCTTGTTTTCCCCCTCCAGAGGCAGCAATGTGGAGAAAAAAGAAATTAAAGGAGCTGGGACAGGAGCAGAAATAGCTCCAATGGCAGCTCATGAGAGTGGATTGCAGGATGCAAATGTTGTGGAAATGTCAGTAAGTGAGCAATGGGGTAAAAGTTTTGGAGCATCCTGCTCAGCACAGAGGGGCTGTGGGCATTGCCACCACATGTCCCATGTCACTGCACAAGAAAATTCTGCCCCTGGCCTGTGCCAGAGACAGTGACACCACTAAAACAGGCTCAAATTTTGTGGTGCCAGCCCAGCTGAGTGGGCACCGTGCTCTGATAACCTCCTGGACGCTTTGGAATGTCCCAGTGACCTTCAATCTTCACGCTTAAATAAACAGAATTTGAAATTCCCGCCCCCAGGCTCTAAAACCAATTTAAATTTTTATCTCTTGGGGCCAGGAACCACCATTTCTACACCACAGATCTCGGTGCATCCTTCAGACAGGCAGCAGGAGGAGCAGGGAGTGAGCTTCCACCAGCCCCTCAGGCTTGGGAATTAAAGGAGTGTCTTCAAGCAGGGGGTATCAGGTCTTGGTTTCCAGCTGTAAAACCAGAAGCCTCTGGGGGTTTCTGGATGTTTTCCAGCTGCCACCTGCTTTCCTCTATTGTGTAGCCTTTGTCCCTGCTGAAAAATAATTCGGCTGTGTGGCTTTTCCTAGTTTTATGAAGAGTGTTGTTGTTGGTTTATTTTCTTATTTTCCAGAAACATTCACGGTCGAGGATAAAGTGCCACTCACGTAGGAAGATTTAGTCCCTCTTCATAAAGTTATATATTACAAGTGAAAGGGAAACAAGCATAGGCTGGCAGCAGAAAATTGAATTAGCTCAGCAGTACACTACACAAAATAAGACAAATTTTGTACAGAAATATAATTGAAGCTGCATTATTTATCCTCTCTTTTTGGGTTATTTGTCAAAGTGAGCTGCAAGTTGCATGTTAAAAGAGCTATTGATTCTAAAGTTGTTTTTAAAGTATTTTCTTCTTTGATTCAGATCCTTGGAAACAATTATCTCAAAGTGGTGCCAAACAGCCAAATCCTTATTGGTGTTGGATTCAGAAAGACAATGTTCCAGCTTCTCTCCATGGTATGTGGATATTCAAATGGCTCCTTTTGGTAGAAACACAGAAACACAAATCATTAGGGTTAGAAAACACATCCAAGACCACCCTGTGCCTGATCCCCACCTTGTCCCCATCCCAGAGCTCCAAGTGCCACCTCCAGGAACTCCTTGGGCACCTCCAGGGATGGGTACTCCAAACCTTCCTGGGCAGTTCCAATCCCTGTCCACCCTTTCCATGAGGAAATTCCTGCTGCTGTCCCCCCTGCCCCTCCCCTGGCCCAACCTGAGGCCGTTCCCTCTCCTCCTGTCCCTGTTCCCTGCCAGCAGAGCCTGACCCCCCCCGGCTGCCCCCTCCTGTCAGGGAGCTGTGCAGAGCCACAAGGTCCCCCCTGAGCCTCCTTTGCTCCAAGCTAAAAGACAGAGATTTCTTTCTCTGGGAAGAAACAGGTGGAAGATGGGATCTGAAGGGTTTGTGTGGTTGTGCTGTTGAGCACAGCAGCAGCAGCTGCAGGAAGAGCTCAGGCTGTCTGGGAATGTCACCCAGAGAGAGCATCTGCTCCTGCCACGGCACCAACCAGCACAGCCCTGGCAGAGCCCACCCCAGGGTCACGTTTTTACCACGGTGAAATTGCACTTTCACATCCCTGATAAACTTTCCTGCTGCACTGAGAGGGCAAATACACCATCAAATAACTCCAGTCATTCTTTTCACAAATCCCTGCTGAGGACAAGGACCAGGAAAGGTCTCCCAGCTGTTTTCCTGTCCAAGTCTGGATGGATGGCAAGGTGCTGGCACACTGTTCCTGCCTTGTTTGTGGCACAGGAGACTGGGGGACAGTTTGGGGAGGGGGTATTGCTTTTGTTTTGCAAAATAAACAGAAAACAGCCCTTGTGACTACAAAAGAAAAAAAAAAACAACACAAAATACATTAAAAAATCCATCCACAGCAGCATTTGAGCCATTCTCCATAGGCCCTAGGAGCCTCTTACTGTTTGAGTTAAGGCTCCTTATATAAAGTTTATGGGTCCCACCGGGGTGTTTTGAGTAGATTACATTCACACCAGCTCATGCAACGCAGGCGTGAGCAGTCAGTAAATCAGCCAGCTTAGCTTGTAAGCTCCTGCTCGCGCCAGGATGGGTCTCAGGGCTGGGATAACGCCTCCTGTTATTAGCTGACAGCTGGTAAACAAAGATCCTGCTCTGATACACATTGTCAGGGCTTTTACAGCCTCGGCACACACACGGGGCTGGGGAGAGCTGCTGCTTCCATAAGGACACGCGTCCCTGCAATGGTCAAAGCGTGCCTGGTGGTGGGAAAGCCAGGCTGGGTTCACCAGCCACCCAGACAACAGGATCCTTCTGCCCTCTGGGGTTCAGAGGGGTCAAACTGGCAGGGAGGTGGGCCAGGATAGCTCAGATGTGCTGCAGCTCTGGTGACCACAGGGCAGCAATCCCAGTTAGTGGCACTTGTGCTTCCAGATTCCACTTTATAGTGCTGTGGATTGTACCAGTCTGGAGCCCGTGGCTCACAGGGAGGATGGGCTGGCGTCCATTCCATCAGCTCCAGACTGGGACAGCTGATGTGTGCCACAGGCTCCTGAGGAGGATCTGCTCCTGCTGGCCAGAAATCAGGCAGAAGCTTCACTTCCTGGGGTTTATTCTGGAGACCTCTCCCCGTGCCAGTCACTTCAACACCAATATCCTGCTTTCACACCAACGCCCCTGCTCTGGATTTATGGCATTTGTGGCTCTCAGATTTGAGCACCAGGACTCTGAGCACCTCATGTCCCACACCTCCCTCCAGCAATGCTCCTGTCCTGTCCAGGAGCAGGAAAGGATGGGAACCTGCCAGCTGGATGAAATGCCTTTAACACGAAGAAACAAAAACAGTTTCTTTGACGTGTGGCAACAGTAGGGATGTTATTTGCCAGGGAAGTCATTCAGCAAGTAATTCTTCCAATGGCAGATTGTTTAAGTCAACTGCACACTGATTTATTTGCTGTGCTCTAATTACTGAGGGAAAATGAGGGGAAGTCTGGTATTAACAAAATCCCTCAGCTTGTAATTACCCCATTGCGGGGTTCAGGTTTCACCACAACACAATCCCACCACTACACACGAGCACTTCAGCATTTAATTAAGGGCAGATAAAACTGGCGTCGTTGCCATTTTCCATTCCAGCTCCTGCACAAAGCCAGCTCAGGAGAGGCTGAACGCTGAGTGTCTCCTCTGAAAAGCCAAGGAGACCTAACACAAAGCAGTTCTCTATCTGTTTCACCCACTTTGTATGGCCAGAACTGTATTTGCTTGGTAAATCTGGTGTGTCAGATGAAGGCAGCAGCACATCAGGGCTGGCAGCAGCTCTCAGAGGCAGCAGAGCTGGGAATGTGCTGGTGGCAGCAGCAGGAGCATCCCTGGGGCAGGGGTACCCACGGGGTTCCTGCCCTGCAGCGCCCTGAGGAAAACAAAATAGTCTTTGTTGTTCTGGAGCTTGAAACATCTTTCCTTTTTTAAGAAGTCAGGAATTTGAAAGATGCAGCCGAGGTCTCTGGAACAGAAAAAAGAAAAAAAAACCTGAATATTTCTACATTTAAAAATGGTTTTGAAGTTCTGAATTTTTAGAAGCAAAGCCCTGAAATGCTCAGCGAAAAGTCTTTTCTGTGGGGAAAACCCGCCGGAACAGGCAGTTCTGAGCAGCCCTGTAATTGCTGTGAAATAAATAAACAGGTCTTGCTTATCAGTATCTGCAATAAATTTTGAGAAAAATAACGTTTTAAGATACAGAAGCATATCTCTGTGTTGATAAACACCTCTACAAGTGGCACACTCCTCCTCCCTCGGGGTCTGTCCTTCCCCACTCGTTGTGTTCCGCATTCATCACCAGAGAGTGAATCTCCTCATAATTTAGATCCCGCAGCCGATAGTTTGTGTGCAGCAGCATCGCAAATGGAAGCTCCCCTTTGATTTCCATCATGCATTACCTCGTCTGACTCCCTTTTACTGTGCAGTGGAGTAAATGACCTCCCAGATATTCAGGTTCAGATGTGGATGTGATGGCAAATTTAAGTCCTGAAATTTCCATCCAGTGATGAAATTGTATAATAAAAAAAAAATCACTTTCTTCTGCTAATATCTGCTTTTGGCTGTCACATCAGCATTATGGCTAGATTGTATTTTGTAATATATCAGCGTGGAATCCAATTGTTGTGTGCTGGTTTCTCTTTTGAAAATAATACAGCACAGGCTGAAAAATCAGTATATGAGTCGTTCTGCTTTTATTACTATCGGTTTTACATGAACTTGACAGATGATAGCTGGTATCAAATTTGTCAAGTATAACATTTAATTAAATATCTTTCCTGTTAGTACTGAACACCACCATGAATAAAATTACCCACCTCAGATTCAGGTTTGGGAAGGTGTTTTGGGGAAGGAGCAGGTCCTTGGTTGTGCAGCCACACAGCCAGGAGTGGTGGAGTCCTCATCCCTGGAGGTGTCCAGGGAACGACTGGATGTGGCACTCTGAGATCTGGGCTGGTTGACAAGGTGGGGACTGGCTGCAGGTTGGACTAGATGAACTTTGAGGTCTTTTCCACCCTAAATGACTCTGGGATTCTGATTCAATCCCATTGGTGTGAGGGCTGCTCCTGCTCCCACCCCAAATCCGAGCAGCACCCTGAGCCCACGGTCACTGACCATTATCAGTGTGCTTGTTAGAGCCACACACAAACAGCATTTCTCTGCAGTGGCTTTTGAGGGTTAATTATTTAATGTCCCTGATGCCTGAGCTTTGTGTTCGTGTTTAAACAGCATGGGAGCTGCTCAGTGGGGGCTGCCTGGGAGCCCTCAGTGCTGCATTAGAGAGCCCAGTGCTTTGTTATTGCACGGATAAATGTTATCGTGTTCATCTCGTGTAGAAATTTATCCGGTTTACGCTGCAACTGAGAAACATCAGTCCTATAAACTCAAGTAATCTTTCTTCAGAGAACAACTACCCAATTACTAACATTACTTATTGAATTGGTTGCTTTCTCTATTAAAGGGGACACGGTGCCAATCAAATCAGATAATTCAGCCACAAAATCGATGGCGCCACATTTACTCAATCAAATGCACTGCTCAGTATCTTATATCCATATGAAATTAAAGAGATGGATGTGCCAGCTGCACGCCAGAATTGGGCTTCAGAACTTTGGCACATGCAGGTTAAAAATAAGGAAATCGATGAGCAAGAGAGAATGTATTTGACATCAGTCACTGCTTTTAATACATTAATTTCTTCACTAGATTAATCAACTATTGATCATCCTTCAGCTTTCCGAGAAGCCAAGTGTATGATCTCTGCTGAGCAATCCCCATCCAAAGCCTCTGGACACAGGGATGGGGCATCCTGCCCAGCCTCTCCAGAGGGTCACAGGGCCCTGGGGATTAGAGATGTGACTCAGGAGCAGCACAGTCAGGTCCCAGGTGTCCCATGTCCTGAGCTGGACCTGGGCTGAGCCTGGTTTATTTGACCAGGAATTTTCTTGGGTCCTTCAGTGGCCCTTGACAGTCTGTACAGAGCTCTCTAAATGTGGATTTCCTTGTCCTACCAGGTTTGCCATCTCTAGGTTTGGCTCAGCCCCCACCTGGAGGCTTTTGGTGGCCAGCACAGGGCGAGGGGGCCAGATTTGCTGTTTCAGTGTGGTTTTAGTGATGGCATCACAGTGGGATTTGTCTGTGTGCTGTGCCTGCACTGAGAACAGAACCACGCTCTGTCCTCCTGCAGATGAGTGGAGACTTGATCCTTGCCTTTCCCACTCCAAAATGAAGCGTTCAGAAACCATCTGAATGGAAAAAATCAAAGTGCCTGCACATACAGGGAGGGCAAGAAATCATCACTTATTTGTAGGCAAGCGACAGTTTCTAATCTCAGCTTTGTGAAGGATCTGATTTACACCAGAACCGCTTATCTGTGTGCCCTTGCTGACCCCCTGCTTCCCTTTCTCAGCACTGTGCCAACAACACAGCTGCTGTTTGTCTCCGAGAAAAGAAAAGAGACGGGAGGGGAAGGAAAAATACATTATAAAAATACACTGTAAGTTACCAGAATAGAAACCAGCCAAGTGCTGTGTCCTACTTTAGAACACTCTGATGCAAATAACAGGGAGCAAGAGCTTCAGATTTGTAACTGGAGTGGCTTTGTGAGACACAAATATCCCCCCCTTTGCCCCTTAAATCAATTTCTACAAGGCTGAGGATTGCCTGGGTTTGAGTAGAAGATAAAATTAATTAGCAAAGCGAGTGGCAGTGCTGGAGCTGGTTTGACTGGCCCAGCGTGTCACACATCAACAGCAGCTTTATCAGCCCCAGGGGCCCTGCGGGGGGTTATCACAGGGGACGTGGCAGCCACAATTGCTGCCATGTGGAGATTCTGCACCACAGAGCCAGGCAGGTTATTGAAACAGCGATTTTGCTGTGAACACCTGCTGCCAGCCAGGGGAATTAGGAAATGCCGGGCTCTGGTCACATCCTGGATTTGTATTTAAACCACGGGTGAGTTACAGCAGCCTCCTTACTGTCCTCCTCTGACTCCTCATTCATCCTGGGGTAAAAAAAAAATTGTGTCCAGGAAGAAGTTACCCATGTCCAGCTCAGCCACACTGAGGGAGTGTGAGACCAGCTCAGGGAAGTTACCTGGCAAAGGGACCTGTCCCTGAACTTTTTACAGACCTCCCCATGAGACACACCCTGGCTGTAAAGCCCCGTTCTGCCTTGTAGGACTCCAGCAAGTGCCTGCAGGCAAAGACTTGCCTTGTCTGGCCTTTTACAAAGGTTTGGGCTCCGTGGGGACTCTGCAGAGCCGAGGCCCTGCCCGTTCATTAATGTCAGTGCTCTGACCCAGCACCTCCATCGATCTGCTCCGAGCCCTCATCGACAGCAGCACCATCACACCCAGCCCCGGTGAGGAGAGCAGGAAAACGAACATGGACAGATTTCTAATAATCACAGCTCCTCTTGGAGGAAAAAGAGTGTCTTTTTTTATTAAAACCCGAGGTGATAAACCCAAGGAATCGGTTTCCTGATTTCAGTTTTCCTGTGGAGGTGTTTGACTAGGAGGAAAGGTTCCCTTGCAGGGCGCCAGGATGGTTCTGAGTAAGTGAGCCCTTTCCTCAGACCTCCAGGTGGGATTTTGGGAGGGGAGGTGACTCTATAAACTAGTTTTTCACAATGAAAAAGTGAGGTTGACATTCCACACTGGACACAAACTGAGATCCACGTCCAGAGGGAAATTCTCCACAAAATATAACCCTCACTTGACTGGGTAAATCACCTTTTGTTCTCCCTGTATGTGCAAATATCACCAGAAATACTTGGATGGGAGGTCAGAGCACACAGCAAAGCACAGAGCTCGGACAGACCCAGCTGTGGGGGCCAGGAGGGGGATTTGCATGGACATCCCCACTCATCCAATCTCATTTGTAAATAGGAGTGGAGCTTAAGGATTGCAATCCTGCAGGGAGAACTTCCCTGCTAATTGCCACAGTTTTGTTCAATTGACTGCTTGGCAAAGTGCCCTGTGCTTATCAAAACAATTAAATCCCAAATATCCACAGCTGACCTGTGGATTTTTTACAGAAATTGGGGTAACAGTGTCACCAGGCAGCTCTGGTGGCTTTCACTGAGTGCCCCCCCTATTTCCCTGGACTGGAGCCTGAAACAGGGCTGTAAAATAACCCATAGAGCAACTTATAACATCACTGTTGGAAATCTGAAAAAAACCCAACATGCTCATATGGAATGTGCCTGGAGGGACACAGACACAGGTGACTGAGTGGTTTAACCACCCCTGCTGCCAATGTGCAAGTTCTGCTTTGGGTAATACTACCCAAATTATTCTAGTTCAATTATTTAAAATAAAATTTCTTTCTGCAATTTCAGTGACTCAGTACAAGTTCCTCGGTTTCTGGAGGATTGAGGATCGCATCAGCTCCCAAGGGAATTGAATTGTTTGAGTTACATCAGTTAAGCAAAGGCCCCATCTCTGGATTCAAATGCTGTCCTCGGGCAGTGCTTATGAAATGTGAGCTTTATGTTTTGGTCAAATTTAATTACTCACTAGAAATTGCAAGTACTGGGGGAAGACAAGAGGAAGAGCACCAGGACAGATCCAGGATTGCTGGAAGGGGTAAGAGCTTCTCACATGCAGAGCAGGGATTGTTCTCTTAAAATGCAGCTCCAGCCTCATGCTGATATTGGGCTGCTATAAACACAGGATTTGGTAAAAAGCAGCTTTTCTTTGCTTCTGCTGCTTTCATTGGTGCTGTGCACAGCACATTGCTTCCTTCTGCTTGTCTGGTTATCCAACTGCCAGGCTGCAAAACAAGGACTGTGCAAGGAGCAGCGATCACTGTGGCCTTTGGGCTGGATAACCAAGGGTTTGGCAGAGGAGCTGCAGCCCTGATCCCACACCCACTGGTGGCCCTCTGTTGATGCTGACAGAGCTTTAGCAGTGAATTCCTTCAGCTCTCTAGTATTCTGTGAGAACTCTGTCTTTCCCATGCAAGTTAACTAAAACAAAGTTACCAGTGTTTATCAATATCCACTCCTGCACTTGTTTTTCCCAGATTGTTACGGTTTCAAATAGAAAAACACTTGGGAACGGATGTGCCAGAGCTGGGCCAACCCCCTCGAGGGGTGGATGGCCAGAGGACCAATTACTTTATGCCATTTAACTCACTCTTGTGAACTAACATATAAAAACCTTGGGAAAAAGCCATTAAAGGGGGGCTTTGTCACCTTTTCTACTGCCCTGGACTCGTGTGGTTTTTCTGCACATCTGTGTTTCAACAGCGACGGCCCTCAGTGGCTGGGGCAGGTGCCAGGGGCTGGGGCAGGTGCCACACACGGATTTGGTGCTCACAAGGGGACACCTTGGCACTGTCATCCCCCTTGTTCAGGGCTCCACGGTGCCCCAGGTCCCCCAGGAGCCTCCTGCTCCGCCGCGCAGCCATCCGGCAGCAGGAGCAATAAGGGTGATGGATAACCTCCAAGGTGCTTCCCGACAGCTTTTACAATGCTTAATGAGGTAAACTAATTGTAAATTGTGGTAAAATGGGAAACTTAATGACACTTCAGCTCTTGAAAGGAGTTTAAATACTGAGGAATTGGCTAATACTTCTAGGTGTTGGGAAGCAGTGGGGAAGCTCTGGGATTCACCCAGACAGGATCCCAGTCTCCTGCGAGCCCATCGTGTCTCACCACCTCACACAAATTCAGTTCCTGCTGCAAACCAGATGCACAAACACGTGCTTTTCATTTTGGGGATTCCAAAATCTCTGGGGCTCCAGAGCAAGAGAAGTGAAGAGCTGCCTGTGCCGGAGCCAGGGGCACCAGCCCAGCCCTGCCCTGGAGGGTTTGGAGTTTCCCTGTCCTGGCACACAGCCCTGACCTGGGACCAGAAATGCCACCAAAAGGGGAAGCATTTTCTTCTCTAACCGATCCCAAGGAGTAGGAGCCTTTTCTCACTTTCTCTCTCCTGTTGAAATTTAACTGGCTGCCTCTCAAATCACTGAATGAGAATAAAATCACAGCTAAGAATCCTGAAATCTGGAACAAATTCATGTCATATGTTCCTGCTGAACCACTGCTACCCCTCAGTTACACATCACCACCCGGCCCCGTCTGGGAGACATGAGCAAATTTTGATATTGTGCGATACGAAATATTCACACTGGCTTTGCAGCAGATGTCAATGGCTGCAGCAGCCTCTCTGCTCCGGGTTCATTCTTCTGCTTCAATGAAATTTGCTTCCTTTCCCACAAAACCTGTGAAAGCTGCAGCTGCTGTGATCCTGCAAACAAGCAATAACATTCCCTGGCACTGCAATTCAGAGCTGAGTTTCCCTTCCAGCTTTGCTTCCCAGATCTGCAGTTTGGCAGAGGAAGTTCTGAGACATCACCTGCCCAGTGCAAATGGTCAGCACCAGCAAAGTGTTCCCAGCCTGGACAGACTGGGAATGCTCCTCCCTATCCGCTGGGAATGTCCTGGTTCTGCAGCAGCTCACATCAGCTCCTGGTAGGACCTTGCCCAGTTGATCAACAGGCCCTGAGAGGAGGAATGGGGATCTCAGGGATCTTGGATGCACTGGAACAGACTCTGTTCCTCCTGTCCTGTTCCTGACCTTGTTGTGCCAGGGGAGAACGGGAATTCATGGAGCTGCTGGTGCACAGCTGACCAGAGCCAGCACCCAATGGAGCCTTGTAGAGTTTTTCCAGCTGCTGTCCTACTTGAGTGGAAATTTAGGCTGATTTTCTGTGAGCTGATGGAGAATCTCTCCTGATGCTCTGATAGACTTAGTAAGTTTTGCACATTCAAATATTGACCTTTCATAAATCCTTCTCAGCCTCCCACCGGGGCAGCCGCTGCTGTGAGGGGAAGCAGGAGCTGGCAGGGCCTGAGCAAGCTGAATATCATTCTCCTTAAACAGCTCTGAGGTGTTCAGGGGCATAAAACCTTTAAGAGCTGCAAATGGCATTTTTCAACACGCTGCCTCCCTCTCGAAAGGTCAGGTGGGAGTTAAATCGGAGGCTTCTCTTCTCTCCATCTTAATCAGCCATCGCAGACACTTATCAAATTTCCCTCCTGTCTCCCGACTCTGATGGAATTGATAACCTGATCTGAATTCTCCCAAAGCCTGGCTGATGGAAGATCAGCTGTGACGGAGCGCGGCAGTGCCACTCATTGCAAGAGCCACCTGAAATTCGGATGCCTCAGCTGGTTCAGCACCCAGGAGTTTCTTCATTTATTTGCTTCCTGTGCCTGCTGTGATCCTTTCCCCTTCCACCCAGGAGTTTTCCAAATGCCCACAATCTGCCACAGTGAGCCTACTGCCCTTCTCTGGACTGTCCCAGGCGCTGGGGACAGGGCACAGAGGTGACCAGGCGAGTCACCACGATCCGCCTCCGCCCCTGCAGTGCCGAGAACTTGATTAACATCCTGCTAATGAGTCACTTCCAAAGCTTCGTCCTTGCCGACCTCCTCCTTTCCCCTAATTACTCACAGACGCTATCACCAGTGACAATGATGAACCAGATATTTAGCTGATCTTCCCAGGAGGGACTTTTCCTGCCACCCCGCCTGACTTAAAAACATGAGTGAGCTCAAGGGGAGACCCCGGCAGGTCCTGGCAGCTCTGAGAGCGGGCACGGGCTCCTGCAGGTGCCCAGGAGGCAGCTGGGGAGCGCAGCCACCTGGTCGTGCCCCGGCTGTGATCTCACCAGCCTCCCCAGGGAGCCGACAGCCATTCCCTGAGCGGCACTTCCAGCTCCTCCACTGCTGCCGCAGCTCCCGGCAGGAAGGGTGAGCCAGGAGCTGCCTCTCTCCAGCTTGCCTTGAGGCATCCCCGGGGGTGTCCCAGAGAAATCCTTGGGGATCTCCCAGAGGCATCCTCCCGGGGCTGGTAGGAGGAAGGAGGCAATGAGAACATGGCAAGGATCTTCCCTCTGTGCTGTCTGGAAAGAGCTTGAGGGAAAAACAGATTCTTCCCAAGAGGAGAACCAGTGCCTTCCCCTCTACTGAGCTTTCGTGAGGTTAAACTCGTGTCCCACTGCAGATCCTCATCTCCACCTCTTCAAGTGCCACGAGCCCTCCCTGGCTCCAGTCCCTGCCACCAGGACAGTGCTGGCACTGCCAGCGCTGCCAATGGAGACTGAAACCCACCCCCAAAGCCAGGTCACCACCACAGCTGTGCTGTCCCTATCCTTGCAGATGGAGATACCAAGGTTCAGATGCTTTGGGCAAAGCTGGGCCAGGATTCTGAGAAATGCTACCCTGATTTTTAAAGGAATTTTAAAAACTATCCCTTTTGAGGTCAAAATCTGGCAAAGACATTTCACAGAACTGGTTCACCAGCCACAAATATCCAGAACTATGAATCTTGTTTCATAGCAGCAAGTATTTGCTGGAAAACTGCCTGTTAAAAAAACAAAAAACAAACAAACAAAAAAACCCCCTAATTTTCCAGCAAGGCAGTCAGAGAAATGCTTTATCCAGCCCAAATCCCAAGCTTCTGTGGAGGACAGTGGGATAGCAGCAGCTGGGAGCAGGCTGGGTGACCCTGCCTGGCCATATGTGCACTGTCATGAAGGACACAGCACCAAGGACAGATTCCCCTGGTTATCCACGTGTCCCTGCCCCTGCCAGGTGGGGAAAGCATTTGTTATGCCTCCTGAAGCTCCCACCTTTGCAGGAAAAGTCTTTCCAATTCGTGGACATCCTGGCTGTGTTTCTGGGGCAGGATGTGTCATGCTGCTCCCCCCGGTCGGTGCCAATCTGCTCTGTTCCTGGGATGCAGCTCCACTTGCTGAAAGCAGATGCCATGCCCAGATTCCTTCTGCTGCTGAATCTCAGCTGTAGTTTGGCAGTTCCACAGTGATGTAGTGTTTTCCTCCCTCTCCCTGTCATGCCATCCCTCCTCCGAGGTGAGCTGGCCGCGTTTGCCATCAGCTGTTAATTCACCCTGATGTTTGCATTCCTCTCTCCTTCCAAAGCACCACAAATCACGCTGCTTCTCCCTCATGCACACACCCGGGGGGAGAGGGAGGCTGCAGGAAAACATCCTGGGAAAGGAGCTTCGGTTCTCTGCCTGCTCCAAAAGGAAATCACTTTAAAATGCGAAAATCTCTCATGATAATCAGTTATTTCAATATTTGCTGTGCTTGAAGCACTGACTTGCTTTTCAGATTTTAGAGGGCAGGAAATATCACACGGATTTTGAATGAGGAAATTACACACACGCAGTCACACACCCCTCTCACATCCCCACACACACACCTGCTACTGGGGTGTCCCTGTGGTGTCCCTGTGCATCCTGCACCCTGCACAGGGTTTGCATCCTTCCAGAGGAATCCCTACCCTGGCACATGACTGCAATATTTTAAAAGTCAGGGAGCAGCATTATGTGTCAGACGTGGTCAAATTAAGTTAATTTGACCTTTAAACTCCATTTTTAATCCCTTGCTTTGGCATCCGGCATGATTTGCATTCCGCTATACTGACACTCGGCCTAACAAATGACTTTCTTTCCAAACTGCCTTTGAAGTATCTGAACTTAATGGACTATAACATTTATGAACATCTGAGTTCTTCTCTCAGCAGCTGCACTGGGTTATTGATGATCTAATTGAAATGCTGGCAAATATATCCCAGCAGTGTATGGGGAGCAGCAGCCGACTCGGCACGACCCCAGAGCTCTGGAAGCGTATGGTTTCCATGCTATTCATTAGCAGCAGACAGTATATTTTCAGCTATGTGAAAACAACAACAAAGAGCAGAGTAAAGACACTAGAAGAGACAAAAAAAAAAAAAAATCCACATGCAGGAAAGCAGCTGATTTGTTTCTCCTCTGTGGATCCCCAGGCAGCTGCACTGCAGGGATCACTGGGGGCAGCTGGTGCAAATTGGGCACCTCTTGGAACCTGGGATTTATTTACAGAAACAGCCAAGGGCAGGGCAGGTTATCCAGGGCACGCTCACCCTCCTGTCTGAACAGGTAAAAAGACATGGACCAGCTGAAAACTGGACACCTGGGTGCCAAAATATGAGGTGGGGGTGGTCATTATTAGATCCAAAAATCATCACACTCTCTTCTAAGCCCTGGGGCGGGGTGGGGGGGTGATACCAGCTGGAAATCTCCAAATTGTCCATGGTGGGCCATGAGCTGCTCCCAGTGCTCCCCAGAAACACAGCTGGCACACACTTCCACCACATCTTCAACAGTGTGAGGTTTGGAGATGCCCGCTTCCGTGGTAACGTCTGGAATCGCGTTGCGCTCAATATTTATCCAGCAACCAGCTGAGAGCACACTCTGCTCTGCACTGATTGGCACGTAATTAAGCAAAGGAAAGAAAGTCATAATGTTTAGCAGCAGCACCACTTGAGTATTCGACAGTAACAGGGAAGATAGGGATGGTGTGCTGCTAAAAATAAATAGGGAATGGCTTATTAGGAGGTGTAGTGAGTTCCCGTGCCATGAATAGCTTCAGGCAGTCCATTCCCTTCCATTTCATTTCATTTGATAGTCAGGATTTACACCAGGGATAAAAGAGGGAGAAAAAGGATATTGAAAAAGTGGAGAAGGTTTTTTGACATGAAAATAAAGATGAGGGGAAATCAAATTTGTATCTTTGAGCAGATGGAGGCTGAGCCATTCCTGGCATCGTCCACGCAGCTGGATTCGCTCTCCTGGTCCAGGCTGGCTAAAAGACTCCGATAAAAATGAAAAATGCAAATGAATTCTCTACACCTTACTGGACACACCGGGATGGAGGGTGCCACTCAAAAGGCAATCTCTCCAAAACATTTAAAAACATTGTGCAATTTATATCTTGTGCTTGACAGAGCATCCAAAAGTAATTTCAGCGGCGTGTCCCGGTGCCACCGCGCTCCGCCGAGGGTGCCAGTCACCGTGCCGTGCCTGCGGCCCTGCTGGATCATTTCCCTTCCCTCTCCAAGCTGCAGAGCTTTAAAATGCAACACGAGTTGGCTGCTGGCCTCTCGTTTCTGCTGGAAAATCTGGCTGTGCCAGCGTGAGTAAGGTCAACAGCACAAAGCCGGCTTATTAACTGGAAATTTGGGGGATCTGGTGCCAGGAAACAGCTTTCAGCCTTTGTGAGGAGGAATAAAGAGGTTTCAGGGCAGTGGTTTGCTACAGAGGAAAATCAGGTTTGAGCATATTTCATGGTCCAGATTTGCCTCTGTTCCAGGGCACCAGGAGTTGTGTCTTATCCTACCAGGACACCCAATTAGGCCTTTTTAATCCAAGCATGAAGCTCTTCTGAATCACATTACACCACCCATGGCATTGCTGGCCCCCAGAGCAGAGGGCACAGCATCCCACGACCCCCTGGCACACTGGGGGTGCAGCACACCCCTCTCTGCCTCGCTCCTGGCTGCCCTAACTCCAGATGTTTTGTCATTTAGGGATAAAACCTAAAGCCACTTTGGGCTGAGCTGCATGGGAGACATTCCCGGCTGCCTTCATGAAAAATGCTGCTTCCAGCTGTGCTGGATGGACACTCAGGCTTTCCCACTGGCACTTCCTGCTCCTGCTTTGCCAAGCAGGGATTTACTGCTGAGAAGAAGCAGTCTAAGCAGGGAGTAGTGGGGGTCTTTTCCTATTTTTTTTTCCATTCATTGGAAATTCAGAGTGATGTTTTTGAATATGAGACATCTTAGCACCTGAGCTGCAGGGCAGGAAGGGATTCAGGGTGATCCTGGAGCTGTTTTCCAACCTAAATGATCCTTTGGTTCCAAACACAGGAACATCCTTAGCTGCACTGAATTCCCTGCTGGCACTCACCTGCTCAGATTAAATGTGGATCCTGGTAGTTCAGAGTTAAAAGCAACGAGGTTTGTAATGAGACAGATGAGAGAAAATATTTCCATTCATTTTCCATTTGACTTTGTTTCAGAAAAGGCTCTGTGGGTGCTCACAGCCTGAAGGATTCTGAGGAACCAGACCCACCTTGGTTTGTCCATCCCCAGCCCTGTTTCCAGTGCCAAACCTCAGGTTCCTCTGCACTCACATTCCAGATCCAGATGGAGCAGCAGCAGGACAGAACACCGGTTGTTTCTCTGGCACTCGCCGTGTGAGCAGTTCTTAAAGGCTAAAAATGCCTCCTTTTTTTTGGAAACTTTCATCATTTTTAACCTTGAAGCCTCTACTCGTGTAGAGTAGCCTCAGTGTGATCTGGGGAATGGACAGCAGTTCTCAAATTTAATTTCTCTGGTTCCCAGCAAAGGGGAGAAGATTTACACGGTTGGTGACAAGAAAAAGGCATTAAAGCAACAGCCTTCCACTAACTTTGCAAAGAGATTTTGGATAGAAAGATGAGGATTCCTACTCCTGGCTAATGTAACATGTAAATGCTGCTGATAACGTGGCTCCCCTCGCACTGGAGCTGGTAAACAATTTCCTGAGGCGCCTCACAGAATATCTGCTTCCTTTAAATCCCCTCTCTTCTCTCCTGCAAACAATGAACACCAGATTCATTCCATGGATTTGTCACTTAAAAATTTCTATTAAGAGAGGGGATTCTGATTTAAAAGCAGAGTTTGGTTCCAACTCGAATAAGCTGTGACAGTGCTCCAGTGGTTCTGTTGTCACACTAAACAGATACAGAGACTCTGGGCATAATGAGCTTTCCTTTGTAGGAACAGACAGAGCCTGGAAACAATGGAACCTCTGATCTGGGATTTGGATGCATTTGGGCTGGGAAATGAGCACGCTGGAGAGATAAGGAGGATGAATCATCCAGAAGGGATTGCTGTAGACCAGGCTGTCAGTCCTTGCATGGTTTTGTGGGCTCAAATTTTATTCTGATTTGAAATTATGCAGAAAAACACACATTATAAATCAGGGAATAAATCAAAGCTGGAGCAGTGTCCAGGTCAAAGGCAGAGGGAGCCTGGGAGCCTGGTCCCTTTCCAAACATATAAATCATCCTAAAGTGATTCCAAACTCTCTGGAATGCTCCGTGAACCTTGGGAATGTTTCCAGAAGTCCTGGCATTAGTCCTGGTGTAGAATAAAAAAGCACCTTGAAAATTAGATGAATTTCACCTGAAATTGCACCCATTTTCAAGGGTTTAGCAACAAACTTCTTGGCCATTTTTGAGTCTGATTCAGTGTTCCCACAGCAAAGGCAGAAATACTCAAGTTTTCCAGGTTCCTGTTTAGGAGAATGTGTCCCAGTGCCAGAGGTTCATCCTGGGATGCCGACAGACCTCCGTCCAACAGGAGCTCAGGGAAATGTTCAACAGCAATTAGCAATGCTAAAAATAATGTTAAATCCTAGTGATTTGGAGAGCTGGTCATGTAATGGCTGCTGACAGCCTGGCAAAGGGGGCTCTGCACCAGTCACACGCATTTTTTACTTTTTCACAAAACCACAGAATCACAGAACTGGAAGAGACCTTCAGGATCATCGAGTCCAAGCCCTGCCCCAACACCTCAACTAAACCCTGGCACCGAGTGCCACATCCAATCTCTTGTGAAACACATCCAGGGATGGTGACCCCACCACCTCCCCGGGCAGACCATTCCAGTCCTTCATCACTCTTTCTGTAAAAAACTTCTTCCTAACATCCAACCTGGATTTTCCTTGGAGCAGCTTAAGTCTGTGTCCTCGATGGGTCCTAGAGGAGTGCACAGAGTTCAGAGGCTCAGAGTGAGGTGATGCTGTGGAAAGGTGTGGGGATAGAGCTGTGGTGGGTCCATAAATGCATCCTCCAACCAATGCAAGGAGCGGAAAGGCCTCAATTACTGAAAAAGTGGGAAGCAATGGCACAATTGTGAGGAACCCAGGGGTGGGCTGGAGCATTCTCTGCCCACTGTTACCTGCTGCTCTCTCCATGGTGGTGTGAGGTGATGGTGCTCCTGGGGATGGAGGCACAGGGGATGTGCCCGAGGCTGTGCAGGCACTGCCAGAGGCTGGATCACCCCAGGGCATCTCACACCTGTCCCTCTGATGCCTCAGGTTTGAACTTTTATATTTTCCAACCCCTGCCCTGCCCAGTGTGTAACTCTGGAGTTGCCTGTTCCCTGTTCAGTGCTGCTCTCTGTGCTGGGCACACACAGCAAAGCCTCTCCGGGGCTGCTCTCCAAGGACACCCAGCCCAAACTGGGCCCAAAAAGTATCAACCAAAGAGCCTCTGAGAGGGGCAAGCTGAGGGCAATTCCATCATTAACTGCAGCTTTAATTGGAGAATGAACCCTGAGATGCAAATGAACCAAAGCTATAAAAGTGGGAAGAACTCGTGGCCTCTCAGGGTCCATCTCGGGGCCCATCTGGGCAGCACCTCTGGCTCCCCAGGGGTACCTTTGGAGGCCTTTCCAATAAATCCCCACCTTTATTCCCTTTACTCCTGTCTGGGCTCTGTTTCTGGGAGGCCTCTTAAGGCATCAGCACCAAGGAGCTTTTTCCAAACATCAGCCCCATCAGCAGCATCTCCAAACCCAACAGCTCCTGAGCCCCCCCCTCGCTGCTGGGGGTCTGGTACAGTTTCATGTACCTGAATATCAGACAATTATGTATTTTTTTTACACCATTTTTTGTTCCTAAGCGAACACAGCGTGTTTTCTGATCTGCATTTCCCTGCTTTGATCATCTGTTCTGCAGATCAGTTTTCCTGTTTAGAGGTACAGCAGGACACGTAATGAATGCAAATGCGATGCAGTCGGAGATAAATGTCTAGACTTCAGAGCCTAATCCTCCCAAATCTTACACCCTTTACAATGTTTTCATATTTAATACATTCTGAGGGATTTTGCTTTTATAAATAATGAACTAATCTCATCTTCAAGGTGTCACTTTGCAGTTTAGGTGCTAAAAAAAATAAAAAACAATATTCTGTTGGGAGAAAAATCTATTTTAACCAATATTAACTGAGACCTCCCCTCAGATAAAGACTTTGGCCTTTTGGGTTTGTTGGGTGATGACTTTAGGAATAAAAACACTGGAAAACTACATTGTGTGAGGCAGGGCAAGAACTGGGATGAGGAGGCATGGAAGGGAACTACTTGTCCAAAATTCCTGGTGTCCCCATTCCATGGGTGGAGCTGTGTGGAGCAGTGGTGTCAGGACAGGGGGGGGAAGGAGAGAAGTGCACAGATTCCCGAGCAAATCCACATTCTCACAGCTGCCCCGTGGTGTGTCCTGCCAGCTGAGCAAATGTGAGCAACTGTGGTGAATTATTACAAAATAATGTGCTGTCTGCCCTGTGAGATGGATGATCAGCAGCAGCTCTGAGCTCCCGAGCCGGAATCACCCTGCAGGTTGGAAAAGAAATGAAGCAGAAAGTGGCCTGGGTTGCTGGAGCCCACGTGACTCCACACCCTCCGGCTTCACAGAGCAAGGGGAAGGTGCAAAAAGTAGGATGGATGGTGAGGGAATCCACCTGCAGCTCCCTGAGCTCCTGAGGTTCAGGGAACACTGAAATAACAACAGGAATAACAGCAGAGAGTGTCCATGGGAGCACTGCCCCAAAAGGTTTCAGTGCTTCTTGTTCTCCCAGGAAAGAGCAGCATCAGTAGTCTTTAGAAACTTCTTTGCATCACTAATATTTCAAATTTATGGATATCTTATAATTAGCTTTGCCAGGGGGCTGGAATCCCACAGCTGAGGTTTTGTTCCCAGCAAAAGCAGGTAGCAGAGATCATTTGCTCTGAGCACATTGCTGGTGTCATTCTGTTTCTCTGACCCCAACAGAGGGGTTTCCATTTCCTCCCAGATTAATGGCATTTCAAAATAAATGGGATTGAGGCTGCATGAAAAGGGTTGGAACAGACAGCCCAGGGAGGTGGGGGAATCCCCATCCCTGGAGGTGTCCTGGAATCGAGTGGATGTGGCACTCAGTGCCCTGGGCTGGGTGAAAAGGTGGGGATTGGGCACAGGTTGGACTCGATGGTCTTGGAGGGCTTTTCCAACCTCAGTGATTCTGGGATTCTCTGAGAACTCCTGGGATTTTGAGATGGGGGTGCTCAGAGCTGGGTAAGGGCACAGCAGAGCCTGGATGTGACCCAGGGAGACGTGGCTCAGGCATCTTTTGGAACAAGCCTGTCTCGTTTGGTATTTGTCATCTGAGTGGCACAACTAAAGCCTCCCTTCAGCACAGCGACCCCAAAATCCACCCAGAGGAGGGGAGAGGAGCGTGGCTGTGGACAAAACTGCTGACAGCAGAGCTGCTGCATTTCCACCCCGCACACAAATCCCACCTAATGGCATCCCCAGAGAGGAGCCAGAGCCTGTCCCTCCCTGTTTGTCTGCACTGACACTGACACACAGCTCCTGCTCCTGCAGCTCCTCCAGCACAGCACAGTCCAGGGACAGGATTTAAAATGATTGACCGTGGCAACAGAATGGTTTTAAATTGGGAGCAGAAGCAAAGCTGGGGCATTTCCAGGTCAGAGAGAAAAATAAGTTTCTCCCAAGGATGGGTCTGACTCTGGCAAGATTTTCTCCTGCTGCTCCACACAGGGACCAGCTTCAATGTCCCATCCCCAGGCAGGGGGATGCAGGGTGATGGGAACAGGGTCTGCATCTCACAGGAAAAGGCACCTCACCCTGGCCTTGCTCCAAAACTCTTGGACAGCAACACAACAGAAGGCACTGATTCCCCCAAAAACGTGGGTCTCTTGCAGGGAGCTCTTGGCAACCAGCCACAATCCCCTGGAGCGTGAGCCCCCCAGCATCCAGCTCTCCTCAGAAATCCCATAATTCCCTTTTCTGGGCTTCAACATGCTCTTAACCAGCATTCAACAAATTGAGTTCAAAGGGACAAAGGTTCCTATTCAAGTGCTTTCCCGGGTGGAAGTGTTCTAACTCGTACTTTGCTCCTGTGAGTAGCCCCTGCACGCTGCCAGGCTGCTCCCAGGAGTCCCTGTTTGCACAGTTTATCCATAATTACTTTCTCCTCTTTCTCCAGCCAGCCTCCAAGCACTTCTTTGCAGGGGAATTGCTATTCCCTTGTCAGGAGATGGGATGCTGGTGTAATTGAGAGAGAACAGCAGCCTGTTTCTGACTGAGGCTCTTTTCTGTCTCCCTCCCACTCACTGCTTATTGTATGGGAAGGAGAAGCCCTCAAGATATGCTGGACAGACTCTTGGAAATAACCTTTTTCATCTCAAAGATCCTGCTGAATTTTAGATTAAAAAGGAAGCTTTTCTTTCAATAATGTATTTCCCCCTTGGCTCTCTGGCTATCAAGTAACTTTCCCTGAACAGAAAGCTCAAAAGATGAAGCTTCCCCAAATTCAGATTCATGAACTGAATCTCTTACCTCCCAGAAGCCTGGCTGGAGAGAGGAAAGGCAATCAGGGCATGAATTTCATATTAAGAAGAATAAATAAAGTAGAACCTCCTTTATTTCATTCCTTCTAGCTGTGCAGGTGAGCAGGGGTTATTAACCACTGCTTAAATCAGCACATCTGGAAGGAGAGGGTCACCCAGCCCTGGCACCCCACAGACCCTGAGCAGCTGCAGCCACCAACAAAGGGACCACCTGGAACAGTGGTGTTGGGCCTTGGGGGGAGCTTAAACACAGCACTGGGGCCAGAGAACACCCAATAACCTGTGCAATCCTTCCCTGCAGCTCTGCCCTCTGCAGACCTATAAACCTCTGCAGAGCATCGGCTGCAGCGATGGCCTGGCACCTCTGCAGTTACCCAGGCATGGAGGGGACACAGCACTGACAGCACACAGAGGGCAGAGCACAGGCTCATCCCCAGAACACCTCAGAATCTCAGGAAACACAAAAACTGCAGATTTCAAAACGCTGCTCTTCACAGTCACAGCTTAAGCGAGGAAATTGCAGATTTCTTGGAGAGCCCCAGGCATTGACCCCCACCTTGTGTGGGCTGAGCTGAGATCCCAGGAAAGGCAGGAGTGAAACAGTCCTTGGGGTCACCTCGGCAATGGCAAAAATCCCGCCCAAAACAATAAAACCTTCCCAAAAAAAATGGGCACCTGGGCCCTGTGCCGAGCCACTGCAGCTCTGTGTGTAACTCCTGCCAGGCTGAGCTTTGTAGGAGCACATCCCACCAGCCTGTGCAGCTGCTGGATCGCTGCAGCCACATCCCAAAGGCTGTGACCAAACAGGACCTGCAGGTTTGGGGGTGGGCTCTGCCAGGGGCTACACCAGAGGAGGGCATAGCCTGGCCCAGCTCATCGCTCTGGGATGGGCTTCATCCGGGATTCACTCATCTGCTGTTGGTTTTGATGCTCTTGGAAACCCCATCCAGGCTGAAGCCCCAGCCCAGCTGCCCATCAGCGAGCCTTGTCAGGGTTAATGATGCCAGCACTTGGCTGAACCGATTCCTGCTGCAGCTCCCCCCAGACCAATTGTTCTCCTGCCGTTGGAGCTGTATAATGATCACCTGGGAACCCCAGGTAACCTCACAACCCCTCATTTCCCCGTTAGCAGCACACAGGTAGCAGTGGCTGTGTCAGGCAGCGTTCCCTCCTTCTGGGCTGAGAAATAATGGGGAAACTCCTCAGGAGGTGATCCGACCTGCAATAAGGAGCACAGCAGCAAGGTACACCTGGGGAGAATATTGATGGCTGGATCTCATTTCAGGGGCTGCATTCCCACACGTGGGCACAGACAGCGCCGAGCTGTGATCGATAGATGGACGGGGGTTGGTTTTCAGGGCACCAGCAGAGGATTCATTCCACAGCTGCAGATCCTGTTACCATGCAAACGTGCTGCCTGCTTTGTTTGTACAAGCAGCACAAAAAAATCAGGTACCAATCTCTGCTCTCTGCAACAGGGACAGGACCCAAGGGAATGGCTGTGGCAGGGGAGGGCTTAGGTTGGGTATTAGGAAAAGATTCTTCCCCCAAAGTGTGTTTGGGCACTGAACAGGCTCCCCAGGGAATGCCAGAGCTCCAGAAGCGTTTGGACAATGCTCTCAGGGACAGGGTGGGATTGTTGGGGTGTTTGGGCAGGCCCAGGAGTTGGACTGAATGATCCTTGTGGGTCACTTCCAACTCAGGACATTCCATGATTCTCTGATATTCTATGAAATCAAACAAAAGGCTTTAATTCCTTTCACTTTTCATCCTGCCTAACCCTAAACTGCTGAGAGCAGGCAGTCCAGACAGCAACCATGATTCATTCCTGGCACAGCCTGGTTTTGACACAACAGCAGCAGCCAACAATTTGCAACTCCATAAACGGGATGCACGATTCTAATTTATGTG
Source organism: Rhipidura dahli (assembly GCA_013399225.1). Taxonomy (NCBI): domain Eukaryota; kingdom Metazoa; phylum Chordata; class Aves; order Passeriformes; family Rhipiduridae; genus Rhipidura; species Rhipidura dahli. The sequence continues at coordinate 132,167 of VXAC01006907.1, read as the reverse complement.
TGAGCTAATGGATCGTTGCTCCTGTAATAAACTGCTCAGAGTGGGCTGGATTTATCAGCAAGCGGGTTGCCCTTTACACATTTTTATTTAATTTTGCTTTATTTTGTGAGGTGCCAAGTCAACAAATGATTAAATATGAGCAAATATTTTTCCACTGGAGTTTTATCAAGTTACCTAATCCTGTTAAGAGATGGAATGTAATTGCTTCTGGAAGCAAAGCTTGTTTTCCCAGGGTTCTCAATTTAAATAAATAAATAAATAAAGGGTGTTTCCCTTCTGAGTAAAACGGGAGGTTACGGAGTGTGTTGTGCCTGGAAAATAAATAGGAAGCTTGTTGCGATGACGGAGGGTTTGGGTGGGGTTTTGCACAGCTCTGTTCTCACACTCGGTGCCCTGAGAAGGCATTTGCTCCCCTCACCCACTTTGGGAAGCTGTGTCTGCCTGGTGCTGCCCAGCAGCCTCCCCCTGTGGGGCACAAATCTTTGGTCCCCAAAGAGTCACTGGTCACTCTCGGCCCCCTTTTCCCTTCCAAGAAGCGCGGGGAACCAAGGAACCTTCCCTCCCCTCCCTGCTCCTGCACGGCCACCGCTGCGCACATCCCGGCTCCCGGCTCGCAGGGTTATAACCGGGCAAGTGGCACTTCAGGAGCCCATCGCCTGCCCAGCAGAAGGGCAGCGATTACAGGAGAACGTTTTAGAAAGCTCGGGGAAGGGGGCAGGGCACTTCCAGAGGAGGGACACGGAGCATTAAAGTCCTCTGGCAGCACCGGGCAGTTCATTAAACGCTCCCGGGAGCCGCAGCCCGTCGCTGTTTACGGCAGCGAGGGCAGAGGTTAAAGCGCTTCACTTGGCAGATTCCTGAGATTTAGGGCTTCGGGTTCGTCAGGTCGAACCACAAATCGTATTTGAGTTACCGCCAGTCACTATAAATACTGGAGGCACGAGGGCTTGGGAAAACCTCGCTCTCCATCCTCCGTGCAGCGTTCCCAAACCGCCCGTAGCAGCATCCCTTCACTCAGGGCTGCCTCTGGGCGGGATTTTGGGTGAGAAAACCTCCCTGCGGAAGGTGACAGTGACCCAAAGCTCAGGGCAGAGGAGCTGGAGGCTCCCAGGAGCCTGGCCCGGTGCATCCGTTCTCAGCTGCTCCTGACAGAAAGCCCAGCCTTGGAGAGCAGCTCCCCTCTGCGCGGTGCAGCTCCAGCGAGGGAAGCGATGCGCTCGGCATTACCCGAATCAGCCCTTCTGCTGTTCTGCGTCTGATTTATCCCGGTCCGCGCAGCCGAGGAGCCTCTGGCTCGCCAATGCTGCCACCTATAGCGACTCTGCAGCAGCCAAAGCTCCCGGGGCTGGCCCGGAGCCGCACGCCGGGCACGGCACCTGGGCAGGAGCCTCTGGAGAGGATTTCCAGGGAGCACAGAGGAGGCTTGGCCGCTCTCCCTCCCAAAATCCGAGCGCAGAGCTCACCCGTGCCCAGCCTGCTCCGTGCCAAGCCCTGCAGCACCCACACCAGAGCTCCTGGAGGAAGCCCTGGAAATCAGAGCTCAGCCCCTGCAGAGAAGGTAAAGGATAGAACAGGAAAACTCATCCAGGGAAGGAGAGGGCAGCTCTGCAGGCAGCAGATTAAAAGGGAAGCACAAGGAAGAGGGGCAGGCGTGGGTGAGGAGTGCTGAGGGGCAAAAGGGCTGCACCAGCTGCTTGCCTGTGACTTGGAATGACTCTGATGGAGGGAAGGGTAGGTGGGGGCTGTCTGTGCTGCTGCCCCTTCCTCAGCACCAGTTTGGGCTCTGGTCAGGCTGGGGATGTGCTGGTGCACACTTCAGGAAGGCTGGCTGAGGAAAGGTGCAGCGCACAGGCCTCTATCTGTGTCTGTGCTGCCAAGAAGATAAAGACAAATCTCTGAAAATGTGGCTACCTGAGCAGCCCCAACTCTGCCACCCTGGCAGGGCTAGGCCAGGACTGCCCTGGGTGCAGCCAAAGCTGCTGAACATTATCCAGATAAATGAAATCACAGAATCACAGACAGGTTTGGGTTGGGATGGACCTTAAAGCTCATCCAGTCCCACCTCCTGCCATGGGCAGGGAAACCTCCCACTGTCCCAGGTTGCTCCAAGCCCTGTCCAACCTGGCCTTGGGCACTTTCAGGGATCCAGGGGCAGCCACAGCTTATCTGGGCACCCTGTGCCAGGGCCTCCCCACCCTCACAGGGAAGGATTGTGTAAATTACTGTAACTATTGAAGAAATGACAATTCAGCCATCCCTGCACCAGCCTCCACTGCTGCTGCTCTGCCTTTGAAGCCAAACTCTGGGTGTTTGCAGGCATGTTTGTGGTTGTACCTTTCCTACCAGACACGGTGTGTTCCTCTCGGATTTCCAGCACACGCAGAGCAGCCCATAAATATTGCATCTTTTTTTGTTTTAATTTGAAGCTGTCTTGCACACTGAGCCGTCTAATCCATGCAACATCTGCTCGGGGCAGGCAGCAATCTCTTAAATGCCACGGAGCACTTAAGAAGTTCTCGGCGGCTCTGCGGGAGCCCCGGGAAGAATTCAACTGATGTAAAGCACCTCCCACAGCTCGAGCTAATGATCACAATGCAAACGACATTTGCATGCTATGATATTCCTTTTGTGCAGAAGACGACCCGCGCACCAGCATCCATTCATCGCTGGCAGCTTGTTTGCACTCAGGCTGCACTTACAGGTGATGGTGCCCACTGCCCCAGCAGGTGCCCTGCTTTCCTGCTGCCCCTCAGGGCTCTCTTCTGGGCGGTGTTGTGGCCCCTTCCATGCTTGGGGAAGACTGGGGGTGTTTAGGGACACCTGGAAAGGGGGTGTTGCACGATGCCACGGCCCCCACGTGCTCTCTGGTGCCTAGTTTTGTGCTGTGGTGTGGCTGCTTCCCATTGTGGGATGCCTTTGGGCTGCTCAGAGTCCATCCTGACCCTAAAGGCAGCTACTGATCAGCCCTGGCAGGCCTGAGACATCAGCACCAAAATCTGGGGAAAGGGAGAAGTGCCGGTGCTGCTCCGGAGCTTCCTGCTGCGACCCTCGGCAGCACCAGCAAATCCCTTCAGTTTGTGCCCTTCTAACATTTTTCCACTCTTAATTTACTTCATTTTAATTGATTGGGGCCTCCTGTGGTGTAGCAACTTATTGGAAAAGAAGGCAGTAACGTACAAAAAGAAAAACCAGCCCTGATATTTACTCCCTTGCCTCGGGGATTTGCACAGCTCCCCTGCCCCAGTCCTTAATGACACAAACCAATAATGGCTCAACTACTGCAGCCCAAGGGACTCAAAATCAATGGCACGATGTTGAAATTACAGAAGATCTGTTGAAAAATGTTGTTTCCCATTGTTTGCTCACTGCAAATCCCGACAGCCCCACCAGAGCCAGTTCATGCACTGGAAGCTCCCAGCTGGCAACAGTTTAACCGTGGCATCAAGGCTGTAAAATGCACTTTTAGGTCATTGTCTGCCAGCAGCTTGAGCTGTGGGGAGGGGCAGAAAGGCAGGAACTGGGGCTCCTGCTTAGAACCAGGCCTAGGGGGAAAGTTTCCTTTTCCTAAGTGGCTGCATTGTGCTCCCTCCTCCGTGTCCTGCTGCTGCCTGACCCGAGCCACTGCTGTGTCCCCCCGGCAGCCTGGCAGTGGCCCCCCACTCCTGAGCCCCCACAAGCCAGAACTGACTCCAGGAAGGGACTCCCTGGAGTTCACTTGCCTTGAAGAGCTGTGGCAGAGCATCTTTTGCCTCCCCTTCTGTGTGAGGGGGGACAGGCTGGGAAGTTTGGGCACAGCACGGTGGGAGCAGGATGGATCTGAGTCACCCAGCACCCCTTCGATGTGTTCATGCCAATCCACATCTGGTTTTACAGAAGAGATGTGAAGACTAAACAAAGTAACAGTGCTTTGATTTTGCAAGCTCTCTGACCTCAGGGCTGTTGCAAGAGCAGAATCTTCCTTTGCCTTTTGTTTACTCGAAGAAGTGAAAGGAAATACAACGGGAGTAGCTTAGAAATAGCAATGGGTTAATTCACTCTGAGTCAGGACAGACCTTCAGAAGAGAAATACCTGAAATCCCTCTCCCCTGCCTGCCACCGCCGGGCTCCACAAAGCAGCCAACAAGACAGATTTTAATGGGACCTAAATCCAGGAAGACAAAAAGAGGGGGAAATGGAGAAACTGAATTAAAAATGCTTCCAGAGCTGAGATGCCAGACAAGATAAATAGGGATCATCATTCCTCCACTCGCAGAGGTGCTGCCACAGCGCTGCTCACCTGGGTAAGGCAGAGGTAAAATTAATGCCACCACAGGCACATTAATGCCACTCACCCCCGGCCCATTTGTCTCCTGCTGCCGGGCTCCAGGTCTACCCCAACACCTTCCCTGTGCTGCAGGCAGCCAAGCCAGGCAGGAGTTTGGTTTTCCACTCCTCAGCCTGCTGCTGAATCCATAGGGTGAAGGCTGGCAGGGGCATGGTGAGGTCTGACCACCCCCAGCTGCCCCCAGACGTGGTGCTGGAGCTGGGGGAAGCCCTGTCCCGGTGCCCAAAGGCCATGCAGGAGGGGAGAGAGCAGCAGAGTGGTAGCAGTGGGATGCACATCCATCCAGGCAGTGGACATGAGGACCTGGGGGACGTGTCCACCCAGGCAGTGGAGGTGGGGACCAAAACTGGCTGCCCTGGAGCAGGAGCAGGAGCCGAGCTCCCCGAGTGAGCCCCAGGCTGTGTCTTGGATACAAATCCCCCATCTCTCCCTTCCAGTGCCAGAGCTCAGGGCTGTCCCCACTGTCAGGGCTCACCAAAGGCCGAGGGGGCTCCCTTCTGTCCCCTTGTCCTTCTGCAGAGTCCTCCAGGTGACATTTCGGGAGAACTGGAAGCTGTGAAATTTAAGCATCGGGAGCTCAACCCATTAGCATCCTGACAAGCCTTTCGGAGATTTACAATGGGTTTTACCACCTGCTGAAGGTGCAGCAATGAATTTCCATCTCTAACTCATTCTTGGGCCAAGATTTACAGCTGCCATCAGCCCCGTGCTGTCACTCAGTCCCCTCCGACCAGGTGGGGAAAGGTCACTTTTTAGAGACACAAATGATGAGGCTGTGACCGAGCCAGCTGCTTGTGCCCCAGCCAGGCTCTACCTGCACTGAGCCTGTCCCCAGAGCAGTGACCATCACCAAGGGCTCCAGCAGAGGGAGAATTAACTTCCCTGTGACCCCTGAGAGACCCTCAGGGACTCAGGGGATTCGTGTTGTTGCTCACCTCTTGCAGGGACTTCCTAACTCCATGGAGCTTTGAAGCCAAGAGGAAAGGGGATGTGAAGGAGACAGGGCTCTGCTTGCTCCCAATATTTATTGCAAGTGAAGCCTCCTGCAATTTGGGATCCAAAATCCCTGCCAGCTTCCCACACTCCACAATATTTTCCCAAATATTGCGATCCCAGCATGGCAGCCCTTGCCTTTGGAAGCTCCTCCGTGCCTGAGGGCCCTCCCTGCTCACACATTTCCCTGCTGTTTAGTGTAAATCCCATCTCTTAATTTCTCTCCCTTCCTCCTTCAGATAAATCTCTCCCCATCCTCATGCCCAGGATCTGCCAGGAGGGATTTTATCCTCGCTTTACACACTGCTCTTTTTATTTTTTTTTGGGGGGTGCTAGAATGGAACATGCTTACTGAAAAATAAACCTTTTCATAACTTACAAGAACAGCAATAGAACACGAGTAGGAGCTTATAAAGGGAGAGAAATAAAAGATTAATTTCCTCCCATTTTACACTGCAGCATTTCATGTGTGGCACTGGCTGCTCCTGCTGCCTCTAGAGTTTATCAGCAGCTGTAAACAGCCCTCCACGTACTCAACACAGCGACCTGCCCGCGCAGGGAGACAGAGCAGTCGGTAAACTCAGGGGCCGGTGAAATTATCTCTAAACAAACATAAAATCACAGCCCTTGGGAAGAGGAGGAGAGAGACAAGACAGGCACAAACACGGGAGTTTTTTCCTCGGCTTGCACCAAGGGGAGCTGCTGCCTGCGAATGCCAGCAGGAGAAATTTCTGCATATAAATAAAATCAAAATGCGCAAATTACTGTCCTCGGGGAGCTGCCCCTCAGAAAACCCAGGCTGGGATGTTCCCCCTCGCTGTTCGGACGTGATCACCCCGTTTCTGCCAGGGGCTGGGAATCGCCCGGCGCTGCCTTGCCCCGGCTGCCGCACACGTTTGAGGCTCATTTCCAAAGGGACCGCAGGAGCTGCACAGCTGGATATTAAATGGATATATTCATCTCCGCGGGTGGGCAGCCATTAGTGTGTAGCCTTTGTGTTACAGCAATTCCCGGGTGCGGGAAGCCCGAGGGATGGGGGAGAGGAGGCAGCCGGGCGGGTTCTCGCCGGGTCCTCGCCCAGGATCCCCGCGGGATCACCGCAGCTCCCGAGAGGGATCCTGAGGGCACCTGGGAGCCCCTGTCCCCCGCAGGCAGCCTGCACCCCGCCAGGTGTGGTCACAGCCATGGGGACTCCGGCTTTGGGGCACACCCCAGGTTATGAACCACCTCACAAGGAGGTGGCAGCCCCTGCCTGGCCCAGGACCCGCCATGCCGTGGCTTTGCTCTTTGACAGATTTCTCTGTGCTTCCGATTTTCAGCTTCAAACCCCTCCTTGAAGCCACGCACCCCTGGTGCCAGCACGATATCCCCGCAGCAGCGGCAGTGGGAGCTGAGGCAGCTCAGCCCAGCGTGCTCCTGGACACGGGCAGGACGCGGTCCTGGCCTTTAGGATCTGCCTAAACGCCTTGTCCGCAGCAAAATGCCCCAATCTGGCTGGATCTCCCTCCTCTCCCCTCATTTCTCACGCTGCCCTGGGGTTTTTCCTGCTGCTCTTTTACCAGATCCTTTGCAGAGCGTGTTTGGCCCTGGATTGCTGAGGGAGATTCTCACCCTTCCCCGGTGCTTTGGCTGTGCCCCGAGCAGGGAGGATGCAGGGTAGGACAGGCACCGTGGGATTCAGACCTGCTTCGTATCCTGACACCTTGCCATGGGGTTTTGGGCTCCTTTCTCTCTAACCCCAACCACCTCAGGGCTACCTGCAGCAGTGGGAGGTGAAAACGCTGGGGGAAGGGAGGTTTGTTCCCTGGCATCATCCTTATAATGCACATGGGGAAATTAACTTAAAGCCTGGGTTATGAAGAGAGCTAATTAGTTAATCCATGTAAAGTGCTTTAAGACTCTGGAATGAGGGGAAAGAATAGCTAATGGGGGAGCTCAGACAGGGCTCTCCTGATGCAAAGTGAATTTCAGACAAGAAATCCTTACTGTACAGAATGGAATTAAATTCAAGGGCTTGTCTAAAAGAAAAACCTCAGAATTGATCACATCCCAGTGAATAAAGACAGTCCATCAGTTCAAGGGCATCTTACACGGATATCCGTGCCCACTAATTATTCTGCTTGAAACCAGCCTTCCTGGCAGATTCCCAGAGTCGATGCATCGAGGACCTCTGTGTCAACATTAGCTTTATACCAGACGGATAATTGGTGGTAAGTACCCAAAGCTGGACTGTGCTGGACAACATAATGGCAAAAATTAAATTCTTCCAACAAAATAGCTCTTTGCAAGTGTGTTCAAGCAAACCAGGCTCGGGAGAGAGCTCCTCTGTGAGGCAGCACAATTACAGAGCAATTAGAGGGGTGAGCTTCAGCAGCTCACCTGCACAACACCTATTTTCTCCTCTACAATCCTCTGTCAAGGCTTCAAACATTTCCTTTGTTCCAAACAACAGTCACTGTCTGAATTACCATCAGCAAGAACACTGTGCAGCCCTACAGCCAGCAGGAATCTGGGAATGGTGTCTCAAAGCATTTGTCAAAGGCTTCTGCATACTCGTTTCTGGCCAAATCCTGCACTTTTTAGAAAAATTGTTCTCCCTGTGGGCTCTCCCAGGAGAAATGATTTGCACCTCTGAGCACTGGCCATTTTGGTGCCCAGGAGATGATACTCATGTCTCCTCCACTGGGCTCTGCAAACACCAGTGTGCCAGTGGGGAGAGCATCCAAACGGGGCAGTGCTCCTTGAGGAGTGGGGCTGGACGTGCCCTGCCAGAGCAGCCCCTGTCCCCACCCTTGGTGGCAGCTCTGGGGGTACCAGAGTGTGGCAGGAACAGGAAATCTTTGTTCCCCTCCGTGTTCCCCTCCCTGCAGCCCTGAGATAAACCATCAGCACGTTTGTTTTAACACCTTCCCTCCCGCTGGCTCTCGTGGGTGGACTCTGGGTGCTGGTAACCAACACAGAATTGCTGAGCTGCATCAGGGGAAGTTTGGGATGGATATTAGGAAAAGGTTCTTCACCCAGAGGGTGAACAGACTCCCTGGGAAAATGGGCAAGGAGGATTTGGACAGCAGTCTCAGGGACACACCCGGGATTGTTGGGGTGTCCTGTTCAGGGCCAGGAGTTGGTGTGATGATTGATCCCTGTGTGTCCCTTCCAGCCTGGGATTTTCCATGATTCTATGATTCTGAGATGCCATTGCTGTGGCCGGGGAAGCCTGACACCATTCCCATCCTCCCTCCCAACCTGCACCATGGCTGGACTGATCCTTGGGGTGCTGGGACACGGGGACCCATTCCCTGGAGGTGTCCAAGGAGCGACTGGATGCGGCACTCAGCGACAAGGTGGAGATCGGTCACAGGTTGGACTCAACGCTCTCACAGGTCTCTTCCAACCTAAATGATTCTGTAACCCCAGTGATGCCTTAAGAGGCCACCTAAAAACAGAGACCAGACAGGAGTAAGGGAATTAAGGTGGGGATTTATTGGAAAGGCCTTCAAGGTACACCTTGGGAGCCAGAGGCTGTTGCCAAAATGAACCCCGAGATGGACGACAAGTCCCGAGTTCTTTCCACTTTTATAGGTTTGGTTCATTTGCATAGCCAGGGTTAATTCTCCAATTAAAGCTTCAGTTTAATGATGGAATTCCCCTCAGCTTGCCCCGCTTTCAGAGGCTTTTAGTTTACACTTTTTGGGCCTAGGACCCTCTAGGTGTCCTTGAGAGCAGGCCTGGAGAGGCTTTGTTATGACTGCTCAGCACAGAGAGCAGAAATTAACAGCTCACAAGAAACCTCAGAGTTACACACTAAGCAGTACAGGATTTTGAAAAATATAAAAGTTCAAACCTAAGGCATCACCAGGATGCTGGAATTTGGAGCCCCCAGGATTCTGGGATGCAGGGAGCAGCCGGACCCTCCACACCGGGGTTCTCTTGCTGCCAACAGCCACTTGGCCGTAGGGAAAGGCCGAGCTGTGCCGAGCTGATCAGAGCTGCAGCGAGCTCCCACTCACCCTGAGTGGCACAAGAGGGAAGCAGAGGTGACAGTGATGCAGACAGCTCGAATGAGTCCGGCTGCTGTGTCTGGCGAACGGCACAAATTGGATTATGTTGTGAAGTTTCCGATGAGGACAGCTCCGCCGTTTGAGTGGCATTTCCATATTCTGTCGAGCAACCCACATGCCCATAAAATCTGATAAGTTTTCTCGGTCATCACTTTGTGTATTTTTATGAGTCTATTAAAATGTGATTTACATTTTTCCAATTTCCCCCCCCCTCTTTTCCCTTCAGTATGCCCAAGGGACGGGTGAATTAGATTGGAGGGAGCCCAGGACCATATGGCCAATTGGATTAGGCTCTCCTAAGTGCTCAGCAGAAAGTAATAGGGGTTTTAAACCTGGATCCCAAATTCTGGATGCCTGTCTTGTCTGAATTGCCAAACAGCTCTGTTTTACAAGGCTCTCATGGAGGGCTGGAACCAGTGGCGTGGTGACAAGGATGCCCAAGGTCTGTCCTGGCAGCTGACCAGTGACAAGGACATCAGGGCTAGTGCTGGGGTGGCGCTTGAGGCACATGGGCCACACCCAACCCCTTCCTCACGCTCTGAAATTAATCACCAGTTAATCGTTGTTCAAAGTGAAGTGATTTCAGTCAGAAGAACACTTTCTGTTTGAGTCGACAGAAGCGTGAGTTGTGCTTCCTGTGTTTCTGCTTGCTCAGGGCAAACGCTGCCACGTTCCCGGGACAAGACCACAAAGGAGATGCTTGTGCTGCTGGATGGAAATTTCCTTTCAAATCTGAGAGAATATTTGTAGGAATTCCTTTCTCTGCTATTTGCTCAGTTCTGCTAACAACAGGCTGCCACACGGGTTCAAGGACAGACGAGCAACGGGCTCTGAGCAGCCACTGTAAATTCTCTTTGCTCTGAAGAGACAGAGGGAGATTAATAGAAAAAGCAGCAGCAGGAGGATTTGTCAAGAAAAATAATCATTTTCAGGCCAAGGAGGTTTTGCTAGCTATCTTGATAGTGAGCAAATGGCAGGAGCAAAAGGACTCCTGAGCCTGCCCCTCGTTACTGAAAGAAGAAAATTAAGGCAATTGCAGTTGAACAGAAAACTAACATTTGGCTTTGTGCCCCTCTCAGCTGCTCTCCTTGTCCCCGAGACCCTCCCAGCCCCCTGCCCAGGGTCAGGAACCATTCTCCAGCCCACGGTTTCATCCACAGGGCAGCTTTTGCTCCGAGTGTCACCGAGCAGCGCTGAGACACCGCAGGCAGCTCCTGCCACCTACAGCGAGAGTCCGGCGGGAGCAGGGACAGCGGGGACCGGGAGGGCACAGAGGGGACCAGGCAGGGACAGGGGGGACCAGGGAAGGGATGGTGGGGGTCAGGTAGGGTCAGTGGGGACCAGGGAGTGACAGGAAACACAAGACAGGGGCCCGAGGGGAATAGTAGGGACCAGGCAGGGGCAGTGGGGACCAGGGGAGGGACACGGGGCACAACGGAGGGGCAAAGGGACAAGGGAGGGACACCGGGGACCACTCAGGGACACCGGGGACTGAGGGGAACGGGAGGTCCGGGGGAGGAGAGCGGGGGGACCAGGCAGGAACAGCAGTGACCAAGGGAGGGACAGAAGTTTCAGAGGGGGACAGTGGGGACCAGGGAGGAGTAGGAGGCATTGCCCGCGGTGCAGGTGGCAGGGACCAGGCAGGGGCAGTGGATGATGAGAGCAGGGCTGGTGCTTCAGCCCCGAGCTGACACCTTCCAGCCCCAAATATTGGCTGGAGCATCCAGGAGCCTCTGGGCATCGTCCCCGGGGCTGCAGGTGTGGCATGGCTCAGTGGATGCCCCTGCAAAGGGGCAGCAAAGGGGGAAAGGCACAGTGGAGGTTTTCCTACCATAGACAAGGGACCAATTTACGCGGATTAACAGCCAAAAATAATCCAGGTTCACTTTCCACCTCCACGGGCTGAACATGCGGCTGCAGTTTGTTTGTTTTCATTCTCCAACAGCCCCTGTATCCCCTGACACTGTTCTGCTTGTAAATAGTCGAGTATCACATTCCCCCTGTGGAAACTGTGGAAACCAGGGTCGACAAAAACCTGAAATCCACCTTTTTTTTCCCCCTCTTTTTGCAGCTGTGCTGCAATTTCAATTACCATATGCCTTGTTTTGCCCCCGGGGAATGGTGGTGAGATGAGGAATAGGGGAAGTGTGGCAGGTAATGAAAGACACGTTCTCATTTCTGCTCCAGCAGATAGTGCAAGTGCCCATTAAATGCTGAAATTAATTGTTTAAATTGTTCTGAGCAGCATTTACGGCAATCTCCTTGTGGCTGCAGCTGGGCATTGGCTTTCAAAAGCTTTCCCTGCGCTATCTGCAGCCCAACGTTCCAGCGGCGACTGTCTCACCACAAACTAATTTGTTCAACACACATTTATTGCACAACACTTACAAAAATACGTGGCAAAAATGCAGATTCCTCACCCCACCTCACCCCCCTTGTTTTCATGCTGTTTGTTCCAGGGACAAAACACCGCAGAGCTCGGTGGCACCCCCGAAGGTGGCACTTTGTGATACGGTTTCACGGGCAGGGGGGAGTTTGGTTGAGGGTTGAATTTTATATTCTTGGAGGGCTTTTCCAGCTTTAATGATTCCACCAGAAATCCCACTGGAGCCGTCTGAGGGCACGGGCAGCGCCTGTAGAGGGCACAGGGAGCGCTGAGAGCCGGGAGGGTGAGCGAGGAGAGGGGAGCTCCCAGTGCCTCCAGCCTGCCCCGTGCCCCCAGCGCTGCCCAGCCGAGCTCCTCTCCATCCCGCTCAGGCTGCAGAGAGAAACACACCCGGGCTGCCAGTGGGATAAATTCCCTGCTCCAGCCCGTTTTCAGAGGCTGGGTAAGTGGATAAACCTTTGGCTGGGTGCTGGGAGATGAAATAGTCCCTGGCTGGGGACTGCTGCTCCCAGAGGCTGCTCCCACCAGGGACCTGTCCCTTGGGTCTGGAGCCGTCATGACCGAGACTCCAGAGCCAGAAGCAGGCACTGGAATCTCCACAGGCAGGAAAACATCCTGTCAGGGCAAGGGACGGCTCGAGGTCGTGCCCTGCAAGTACCGAGGGAGGCAACAGCTGTCGAGTGACATAAAACTCCAGCACCCGATAATTCCTTCTGCTTTTCCAAAGCCTCGGTGCCTGGGTGCCAGCAGGGCTGGCAGGGACTGTTAGGGACACCAGCCCAGGGTGGGTTGAACAGACGTGGATGTGGCACCAGGGGCCGTGGGCTCGTGGTGGATGGGCAATGCTGAGGGAATGGTTGGACTCGGTGGGTTTTTTTAATGGTCTTTTCCAACCCAGATGATTCTGTGGTTTGTCCTGTCAGATGAAACCTCCCATCCAGGAGGGGCTGGGCTGCCCTTCCCTCACCCAGGTGAGTTCCAGGAGCTGGGTACCCACGGTGCCAGCGCAGTCATCTCAGGGCTGAGACGAGGAATCACTTCTGTGCCTGTGAATATTGTATGGCTGCTTAGAAATTAAAATGAATTTTGAGTTGTGTAGCATTTGTCTGCACTCCTAATTTATATTTGAACAGGAGAGGAACTATTTTCTGTCTTGAAATCCAAGCCTAATTTTTATCTTTATTATCTTAAGAGCTTAGTGAATAATTAATTCTTTTTCTTGCAAGTTTTTTTTAGATTTGAAGCAAAATTAATTCAACCAAGGCCCTGGCTTTGTTGTCATTGATTTTACAGGAGGCTGTGGAGGTCCCAGATCAGCTGAGGGTCTTCCTGGGGTCACAAAATAAGGAGTTTTGGGGATAAAGAACCTCCTCCTCCAATCAGAAGAGCCAGGGGAGCAAGGCTGGGATGGAAACGATGACAAAGACTGAGATGGATAGAGACCAGGACAGAAGGGAAATGGGTCTCAGGGAGTGGGTTGGGCACATGATTTCTCAGATTTTGCATCTCTTCAAGGATGGACACGTGTTTCTGATGAGATTTGTATTACTTTTTGTCATGGCAAGATTTTATTTATCTTTAATTAGAGATGATAGATTAGATAAACTATCCTGGAGCAAATGAGGATGTGGAAAACACCAACTCTGGGATGAACCAGGGGCTGAGCAGCCCCCACACTGGGGACCCCCCACCTGGGGCACCACATCAAAAGGGGCAATGATTTCTTTTCACAGACAAAAAGTCATTGCAAGTGAGAGTCCCTCACACCCTCAGAGAAAGGGCAGGGGGAGCTTTGCCCTGGTTGTCCCCAGCACAAATGGTCCTTGGAGCCCCCACAGCCCCCCCAGGCACTCCTGGCACAGCCAATTCCCATTTACAACCTGATTTTTTTGCTGACAGCTTAAGGTGTGAATTCACAGAAATTAATTCCAAACTTCCTGAATATGGATTTTATTATTAGTGGGAGGAAGAGCCTGCTCTCCTGGCAGCATCCCTTTGTATAGAAAAATTAATAAACTCCGTATAAATGCTCTGTTTCCATCAGCTCTGGGCTGGCAGCAGGGAGTCAGTGCTGGTTGGGTGTGAGTGGCTCCAACACCTTCACTCTCCACGTTTAACCCTTTCTGTGGCCTGTGCTGCCTCAGGATCAATTTCTTCTAATCAACTGCTTGTTTACAGGTTGTTTTCCAGCGTTTCTTGGTCTCTCCAAACCCAACACATTCACCTGCTGTTATCAGCACCCCAAGGCCCGACTCTGGCCCCAGCCCATGGAGCTCCTGAGCTCCCAGTCCCTCTCCTGGTCCCACCTGGCTGCAGGTGTTCTGAGGGGCATTTGCAGCTAAGGAAGGGATTGCAGCTAATGAGGGAGAGCTTGAGGAGCTTCATCTTGAACAGACATTATTGCTGAAGGGGTTTCATTTGCACGGACAGGAGCTGGGACCCTGCTGTGATTGGCATCTTAATCAGTCAAAATACTCAGCTGATGGCTCACCCTCCTCCTGCAGAGCCCTATTTCATTCCCACCTGGATGAATTTATGAAGAAATGCTCGTGTTTTGATAAGATCATTGTTTCTATCCAGCTGGCGGTTTTGCTCCTGTGAAGCACAGGCCAAAATGCCACCACCAGCACTGCCATCTCCCTTGGGTTTACTCCAAGTGGTGCAGGTTTTTGTGGATTTTTGTATGTGTCAGAGCTTAGGGAGAAGAACCCTGGATTCTCCTGCATTTAGGATGAGCTAGTACACAGGCCAGACAAATGCCAGGGAGGAGGCTCCATTACTGGGGCAAAACTGCTCAAATGGGAAAATTTTCAGCAGTAGTACATGGTGTAGTTAATTTTCAGCAGTATTACATGGTGTAGTTAATTTTCAGCAGTATTTTGCTGTGTACTTGACCTCCCTGACCTTAAATAATTGCATCTTAAAACAGTCTTAAAGGAGCTAGTTAAGGGAGGGAGTACAGCTGGCCATATTTCAGCATTGATTTTCTGCCAGCTCGCTGTACTTTCGATAACGTGAACTCCACAGATCCCTCACTGAGCTCCCCTCCCTGCCCCCGGGGCTGCCCCCAGCTCGGGGATACAGAGGGACAGGATGGGATGGGCAGTTTGTGTTTCACCTGCCCCACACTTCTCAGGGGTGAGACCCTCCCAGACGATGCTTAAGCCCGGGAGAAGGGTTATGCATAAACAGAAGGAATTTCCAAGTTTTTCTAAGAGCTTCGGAATGTTTTGAAACAACTTTATCTCTTAATTCAAAAGTCTGTTTGAATAACCCGAAATGAGATCAGCGTGGAAGGGCTGGAAGATCATCTAACAAAGAGCAGCAATTCCTTCCCGTTCAACTCAATTATCCCTGGCTCAGTCTTGGGGAAACAGCCCGATTGCTTTCCTGCCAGCTCCTGGCTGCCGAGTTAATAACATCGCACGCTGCGTGTGATGCACCAGAGGATTTTGCAATTACTCCTGAAGAATTTCCCTGGAAGGGGCTGGGAGGGGTGCAGGGCCCGGGGGCGCGTCGGGAGGCGCCTGGCGCCGTTGAATGTCACCCTGTCCTTGCTCCGGGTGAGCGTCACCCTGTCCCCTCTCCTGCTCTCGGGGCTCTGCGGGGCTCCAGCACCGACAGACCCCGCGCTGGGGCTGCGCTGGCCCCGGGCTGGGCGAGGCAGGGCCGGCCGGACAGATCAGATCTCCTTTGCTCCATCCCCAGCGGAGCCGGGCCGGGCGATGAGCAGCAGCAACACGCGGCAATCCTGCTCCCTGGCTGCCGCACCGAGCCCTGCAGCTGCTCGGGAGCTCGGGCTCGCACCCGCGGCAGCGCAGGGACGGCTGCGAGGGGCTGCGGCTGCCCACCTCGGCTTTGCAGAGCGTGGACCAGTCCAGGGGCACCACTGGAGCCGGACCCTGTGGGGAGGGTGAGGATGCTCCCGATGGGTACCCCCGGACAGCAGGATGGAGGAGGGGTCCCCGGGCACGACACAAGTTGTGATGGCCCAAGCAGGAGCTGTGCGCTCGGGGGACACGGGCAGAGCGAGAGCCCCGGGCTCTCTCGGAGCTGCGCCCGTCCTTTCCTTCCCCCGGAGGTGAGGTCCGAGGCTTGCCTGTCACCGCCGGGCTGTCCCAGCCCTCTGGCACCGCTGCCGGCTCCAGCGGCACAGGGAACCCCCTCACTGTGAGAACAGGATTCCCTGGCCGCTGCCACACTGACAGGAACCTACGACAAACCCGACGCTGTAATCCCTCCTTAATCACCTCGGCAATGAGAGGATTAACCAGGGATCTGCCATGGCCGTGTGCCACGGCTGAGCCTGAGAAATCCCGGCGGGAATTCCCGTGCCCGCCCGCATCTCCTTCTCACCAAGGGCTGATGCTGGTCCTCCTCTCGCCCACCAGGATGCTCCTCCGGTCCCTGCTGTGCTCCAGCCGCAGGCTGGGCAAAGCCCAAGCCCCTGTTAATGAGCAGCCCCCCGTTTTTCAGCCCTCACCGAGACCCGTGGGGAGGCGACGGGTGGGGCAGCACCTGTGGGCAGGACACCTTTGCTCGACACTTCTGCAGGACACCTGCAAACACGAGGAGGTTCCTAAACCTAAAGCCGTGGACTATCCCCGAACTAACCCTTCCTGCTGCAAACTGTCACCCCTCGGGTGCAGCCCGCCGGCCTCTAGTCCCCAGCAGGATGTCCCTGGGATGCATCCCGGTGGCCAGGGGCTCCCTCAGGGACCCGGGCATGGGCACGCTGCTTCTGGCATCCCAATTCTCCGTCTCTCCGCTCCATCCCCTCCGCCCCGGCCCTGCAGCGGCCCAGCATCTTCTCACAGCCCCAGCTCTGCCTCCAGCTCCCCACATCCAGCACAGACATTGCTTTTAATGATGTGCAAATTGGCTCAGGGCACAGCGATCAATCCGGGGCTCAACACCTCGGTGAGGGGACCTGGTGGCTCTTTGTTCGGGGGCAGCAGCTGTGGAGGAGGGAGGGAAGGCAAGGCTGCAGCCTGGCCGGGCTCTGCCCTCACTCCAGACACGCAGGAATTGATTTGGGATTGTTTCTGTGCAGCAGGCGATCCAACAATCAGATATATTTCTCTTGCAGGTCTGAGTGCAGAGCTCTATTATTCATACTCTGGCTTTAAGTTATAGCCAGTGTCGTGTCAAATGTACCAATTCCAGCAGCTTTAATGGAGTTGGCCTCTGCACCCCTCGCCAAGTGGCAGCTGATATTTTCTGCCCGCATCAGTTGTATCTACAAGGGGAAAAACACCGAATGCTCCCTGCAGCCCTTGTTGCAGTGCGTGTGGAGGGGAGGTTTCCTGGCTGTGCTGATGCCACGTGTGCCGCGTGTCCCGACGAGCACATGGCCGGGCACGTGTGGCTCCTGGCACGGCCAGAGCCTGGCACTGCCACGCAGCTGCACCGGGGCACCACGGCCACCTCGGGTGTTGTGACCAGCTGGGCTTTGCTCCACCAGTGGCACCCAGGGAGGAGAAGAGCCCAGCTCTACGTGTTCACAGCTGCCACTTTGCCAGCCAATGCCACGTTGGTGTCGGTGTGACAAGAAGCAGAACCTCGCTGGCAATCCGGGCAGGAGGCACCCACAGCAGGCTGTAGGATGCTCACTTCAAGCCCTCCCTAACTCAGCAATCTCTCTCACCTGTGCAGGGTGCTGCAGCTCACACCAGCGAAATACCTGAATGGGTGGGAGCAAAAATAAAATTTAAATGCTGCCACTAAGAGGTTCAAGGTTCCCCCTGAGCTGCTTTTGCTGCCTTCTCTTCCTCCTGCCCCAGCCATGGGGAGGCTGCAGCGCCAGTGAGTGTTGTGTGCTGGGCATGGGGATGTGGGGAGGAAATGCTTCCTGCAGGTGAAAACAGCCTCCAAAGAGGCAGTGGAGCAGGGCTGCACCTTGGGATCAGGGCAGGAGGGTGGGTTGTGCCCGGGGTGCAGTGGGAGGCCCTTGTTGTGCCAAAACATCTTCCCTCCTGCCCACCCTTCCTCACATCAGTGTCTGGGAGTGCTCCAGCCAGGCACTGAGCAGCAGCTCCAGCACTGAGGGGCTCAGAGGTCTCAGGGAATGTTCCCATATTCCCTGGTGGGTACACATCCCATCCATGCTCTGACACTCCCACTATCACTGGGAGAGACCCTGCAGACATTTGGTTCATGTCCTGCTGCCACTCAGAGCTCAGCCTTTGGTCCACAATCGCATCAAATGTTTTGAAACAAGCTTTGATCCCTTCTCCTGGCTGCCCCCATTGCCATGGCACCTGTAAACAACTGGCAACCTGCCCACCTCCTAATTTTAGTAACTAATTACCTCTCGTTATCTTGCATCAGGCCAGTAGCCAGCCGTCACTAAGTGATTAATACAGCTCACACAGCAACGTGAAGCTGCATCCTTCATTCACCACCGGAGTTATCCTGTTTGCCCTCTCGTTGTTTAGCTTAACAAAGCAGTGAGAAAGGCAGGAAACACAAGGAATCTGTATTTGCTGTTGGCTGAGCAGCTGGGAGGGCAAAGGGGCGATAGGGCTGGGCCGGGATCTTCTGGAGGCAGGAGAAGTGGCTTTGAAGAACTTGTAATCAAGATTTAATAGAGAAGCTTCTGATGGGCTTGTAAATCCTCTGCCCCACTGCGTGACCAGTGCAGCCTGTGGCCTGCTGGCACCCTGCAGAAGGGATTTTAAACCTAAAGGTCTTGAACCACAACAAGACAGAAGGAAGGATTTCTCTTAAATTGCTTTCCAAAAACTCCAAAATTGGTTCCCCCGCCTTCCCCAGCTTCTCCCACAACACCAAGAAGGACCCACTTCCACCACATCCCATCACAGCCATCAGCTCCTGCTCCTGGTCAAGGGATTGTGCACTGAGCCAATAAATTAAATTGTGGTGGCTTCATCAATATCAATTTTGATGATACTGAAAAGAGCCTGACCAGAGGCACCAACCCTGCTCTCAAAATTAAAACAGGCCATTTTTATACCCCTGAAATTGTCCTGTTCCATCAGGCCATGGCAGGAGCATTGCTCAGGATAATGGGTGTGTGGGTGTTGGGGAGCTGGGGTCAGTAGGAGGAAACAGTTGGTGACAGTTCTGGGGCAGGTGGGCAGCTGAGGGGGGCAGGAAAGCAGATTTGGGATGTTTGGGGCTCAAACCTGCCCAGAGCTCAGTCCCATTCTCACCCCAGCTCCTCCCAGCAAGCAAGGGCAGGCAAGAACTTAGAATAATGAGGTATTCAGCACTGACACCTTCTAATTCCCCAAATGATTAACTTGCAGCAGATTAGAGCTGGGATGGCTATTTAATTAACAGACACGTCAAGCTTGCTTATGAGTCATTAAAAAAAAACCCACCCTAATGATTGACTTGTTAATACGGAAGAAATCAATTAGAATCTTTTTTTATTCCTCCTCTGAAGTTCTGGATCCAGCCAAAAGGATGGAGGAATAAAGGATGCTGGGATTCAGCAGAGCTTTATCCTTTACAAAGGAGGTTGCAGGAACAGCTTGAGGCAGGGATTTGGAGGGGTTTTCAGAGGCAGGGACTGATCCCTGTCCCAGGATGCAGAGGAGGATGTGAGCAGCTCCTCGACACCGGGTTGGTTGTGTGGAAAATCTGCCCTGTCCTCCCTCAATCCCCTCATTCTCTCCTCCGGGGCCAAGTTCAGGGTGTTCCACTGCCCTTTCCCAAAGCTCCCTGAACTGCCTGGCTCCCACTGTGCCTTTCCCAGAGAGCCTGGAAGTGTGGATGGCAATGGCTGGAGTGGGATGGGGGATGCAGGGTGCCTGCCTTGGGGCTGGGGCAACTCCTCTGCTCAAAGCTGGGGGTGAGCCTGGTGCTGCTGGGGGAGGTGGGTTATTGCTGGCAGTGGGGTCTGAGGGCAGCAGGGTTACAGAGGGATCCTGCAGGTGCTGAATTAATGATGCATCCAGGGAAAACGCAGCATGGCTCGGGCAGGAAAGGCCAGACCTGAGCAGGAGTTGTCTGCTCAGGGAACAGCTGATGAAGTTCAAGGGCAGAGAGGGTTTGGCAGGGTTTGGAAGCTGCAGCCAGTGTAGCCCAGAGAGCCCCGAGCTCAGCAGGGTCAGGACCAGGGAGGTCTAAAGATCTTCCACTTTTTTACGTCGGTGTCAGGGCACGGGAGAGGGGGCTCAACCCTCCTGCTCCCTGGGGAAAGCCCATGAGGGGTTAAATGCCTTCCTTGCACACAATTATGAACTGCTGTCTTTGGAGTCTGACTTAATGCACAGAAACTCTGATTGCTCAAGTCGTAGATTGCCTATTGACATTAATTACTATGTAAATCCAGCAGATTAACATTGTCAGATGATGAGTGGCAAGTCTCACTCGCAGTCAGTCTCCCAGGAGCGCCGCGGTTGCAGAAGTTGCCATAGCGATTTTTTCCTCTTGGAAAAAAAAAAAACGATAATAGAATAAACTCCAAAGAAGCCAGCGCATCCCTGTGCTCCCACCAGGAGCTGCTGCTCTCCCTGCTGATCCCAGGGCCTCAGCTGGACCCTGCTGGGGCAGGAGCTGAACTTGCCTTTTGACCTATCAGTGGGTTTAATGCACTTCAAGTGCCTGTCTGGCTCCTCTTAGTGCTTCCTGCCTAAATGACCGTGGTGGGGGGCTCATCCCCACCCCACAGGAGCTGCCTGGCTCCTGCTGCCTTGACCTTGGTCCTTCTGTGCCCCTCTCACGTTGCTGGGCACGGTCCCAGCAGGCAATATGGTGCTTTTCGGGGAACAGAAAGCCCCTCTGGGTCTGCTCGAGGAGGAGATTTGATGTTGTTATCCCAGTCTCTGAAGCCAAACAGTGAAAAGAAAAGGAAAAAAAAAAAACCCTCGTTTTTCACTCAAGATTAAAGATGCATGAGCAGAACGAGCAGGGCTGCTCACCAAGGAGTCAGGGGCTTTGAAGGTGAGCTGAAAGCTCACTACATAAATTGATAAACTGCCTCAGATCTCTGGTCAGGAGAGCACAGGCAGTCGGCTTCAAACCTCGCTGTGTCTGGGGGTGTTTGGACTGGCCCCCCAGCCCTGTGCCCTGGCCCGTGTCAGCCCTGGTGCTGCCAGGTGGGCTCTGTACCCCAAGATGCTGCTGGGGCTGCATCTGCTCTGGTCCAAGACGTCCTTGCCAGGGCCCTGCTGTGCCCTCCCGCTCCCAGGGACTGAAACAGACCCCCAGGGCCCCCCAGACCTCCCCAAATCCCACTCCTCCCCCAGCACCGAGGCCTGGGATCAGCCCCCCCTCCCCGACAGACCGTGGGTCTGGGTGGGCTCTGCAGCACCCGTCACCCCCGTGTGCCCTGAGGCAAGTCGCACGACAGAAGTTGTTTATTGCCTTTGAAAGGCGAGAATATGTTTCTCATCCATGTCATACTTCTAAAAATACCAGACGTGTTGCCCCGACTCTCCTCTCGTGCGCTAATGACAGCTGAGGGGCGACGTCTGTATCATAATGGATGAGGAACAAGTGCCTCCGTACCCGGGAGAAGGCTGATTATTTTACTGGCGAGATACATTAAAAAATGCCTTGTGACACAAAGTAACATTAATGTCAGCAAGCGGCAGCGCGGCGCCTCCGGGGAGCCCCGCTCCTGTCACCCTGATTAAATTAGCGCGTTCCCCGCATCCAGCCGGTCATCAATATTCATGTCGGGGTGTGCCCGAGCCTGGGCTGCTACTGCCTGATGGCCCGGAGGAGATGAAGCAGCCTCAGCCACGGGAGCGGATCCGGGGGTGGCTGCCCTCCGGGTGGTGCTGGAGCATCCCCCTCCCCAGCCCCGGGATGAAGAGGGGCAGGGATGCCGCCGGAGCTGCGCCCTGGAGCGATGCTCCGCACGGAATTCTCGCTTGGTCCATGGGATCTTCCCCCAACAAACGACAATTTTCGGGGTGGAATGAAAAGATGCCAAACCCCCCTGCGTTTGGCTCGGTGTTTCTTGCTTCCCATGGGAATTCACAGGGGCTCCCGGCTGGAATGCCCGTGCCTGGAGCTGCTGCCCTGATCTCCTGCCTCTCCTCAGAAGGTAATTATGTTCTACCGGGACCTGCAAAATTCATGGCCATAAATGTCTCCACGCGAGGAAGGTGCCGTAACTCACGAAGAATCAAATGCCAAAATGCCACTGAGAAAAGGCCAGAAAGAGCTTTAATTGCCCCGATGAATCAGTGTCATCCCAGGCTTCCAAGACATCACCTCTCCACCCGCTGCACACCAGCCCTGTTGGCAGCCTGGGCTGGGGATGTGTTTCCAAAAGTGCTGCCAAACAGGCGGCTGTGGATCCTCCTCCCAGCTCCCACTTCTGTGAGTGCAGCCCCAGTCCTGTGCAGGGCCAGCCCCAGCTCCCCCAGTTTGGCCCCATAACTTCTCCTGGATCCAAGAGCAGGATCTCTGGATGTCCAGGAAGGAAAATGCAGGAGGAGCAGGGCCTGGGGAGCTGCAGGTGCACCACTGGCACTGCCAGCTGCGGGGCACACAACTAATGTGGGATAACTATTCCCTAACTTTGCTACTGCTGCAGCGGGGTGGTAACGAGTGAGAACAGGCTCAGGGTGGTTTAAGGAGTAGTGAGGGGGAGTTGAGCTCTCTGGAAGGTGCCAACCTGCAGGGTGAGGGAGCCTGGACTCGCTTCCTTCTCACGGGAGCTGACACCCACCTGAAGTGCTGCCCACAGAACCCCAGACTGGTTTGGGTTGGAAGGGACATTACAGACCATCTCATTCCACCCTCTGCCATGGGCAGGGACACCTTCCACTATCCCAGGGTGCTCCCAGCCCTATCCAACCTGGCCTTGGGCAATGGGGCAGCCACAGCTTCTCTGGGCAAGCTGTGCCAGGGCCTCACCACCCTCACAGGGAAGAATTTTTTCACAGTATCTAGCCTAAACCTATTCTCCTTCAGTTTAAAGCCGTGTTTGAGGTGACCCCAGCTCCATCCTCAGTTCAGGGCCAGCTCACCAAGGGATCCAAGCACAGCAGCTGGCATTGGTAGGTGCTGGCACTGGTCCTGCTGCTGCTGCCCACAGCGTGGGGTCCTGTGGGCTCTCAGAGCCCAGTGGTCAGTGTAGTTAAGAACCTTTTTAAAATTCAGCTCCCAGGGAACTTGTTATTCCAGAATTCCAGCCATTAAGGGCTTGTTAATATTTATGAAATAATTAATAGATGCACCTCTGTTCTTTAATAACTCATGTAAAGTTGTGCTGGGGGAGGTGGTACCAGGCGCTCTGCTCAGAGCAGCTCAGAGCAGGAGGAGCCCTTAATTATGTATTAAACACACACAGATTTATTACACAAAGTTATGAAAAAATAAGAGCATTTAATTTAAGGAATAACGAGGCAAGTTCTGCTACCTGGAGAGCTGTGTTAATGAGGCACCTGACTGTGGAGCTCTGCTCCAAGGAAGAACATTGACAGGGGTCCTGGCCCTGTTGTGGTGAGGTCTTTCTTTACGTGGGAGATTCGGTGCTCACTGGGATGGGTGTTGGGATGGGCAGGTAGGGCCACCCCAGTCCCAGCCATGCACTATGCTGTGCATACACACACACAAAGTTTTTTGGGAGCTTTCTCAGTGCCAGCCCCTCTCCATGAGCACAAGATGCTCCTTTGCTCCAGTGACCCCCTATGCACCTGCTCCTGACGTGGGCTGAGGGTCTCTGGAGCAGCACCAGAGGCCCCGGTGGCAGCACAGACACAGATTGCTACCCAAACCATGATCTATATTTTCAATTTCCCAAAAGATTATGTTTTCATCCTAAAAGATGTTGTCTCCTGCTTTTTGACCTGAATAAAGTGAAAGATAATAGAATCCAGATGAAATATATATCTACATTAATCTTGCACAGCCTCACGCCGCTTCCAGGTGCTGCAGCAGGAGCGGATCCAGTTGCAATCAGATGCCCACCTGGGTCTGAGTGATTCCCACTCTGATTTAACAGGATTAAGTGCTGCTGTGAGGTGCAGCTGGTCCCGGTGCAGGGAGGGTGGTGGAAAATCTCAGGGGTGCATTTTCCATGGCAGGGGAATTGCGTGACCCTGTCACCTCCAGACATCAGAAGGTGACCACGGTGTTGTCAAGGAAGCTCTGCTCCAGGCTGGGCAGAATGGTGCTGTGCTGAGCAGGATGATGCCATCTCAGCATTTGAATGGGCACTTTCACCCCGATTTTGGCAGCAGGGGCAGCTGCTGGGAGCTCACGGAAGCGGCTCCAGCTGGTTTGGCCATGAGCTGCCACCCCTGCCAGCAGAGAGGATTCACTTTGCTTTGTATCTCCTCGGGTTCCTCCTGCAATTTTCATCTCAAAGCCACTCCTGTCCTGCCCATGTCCCAGACAGGTCCTGTGGAGCTGCAGGAGCTCGAGGCCAAGGTGAGGGGCACTCACAGGCACCAATTTGTACCAAGGACAGGCTGGATCCCTCCAGCCAGATCCCAGAGCCAGGCATGGTGGGGGCTCCAGCTGTAGCAGGAGAGTATTGGCGGAAGGAGAGGGAGAAATTGGATTCAGAGGCAGCAAATGCAGCTCCCCAGAATGGATGTACATTTTCATTATACACTGAGTAATTGGTGGTAATACAGGAGATATGGGCAGTATCATTATAGACCAGGCTGTGCTGGAGATGGATTATCATCATCTGTCATTATCTGGGCTTCCTTGTGGCTGCTAAAATTGTAGAACATGATTTTAATAACCCTGGAAGGCAAGAATCATTTTTCTTTTGTCACTTAACAACTTGGCCTCATTCACTGATACCTTTAAATAAGAAGGGGGGATTAATTTCTGGTGGGATAAATGCAGACCTGCTTGTTTCCTCCTCTCTTCATTTGCAAAGGGGCCCCGTTGATGCCTGACAGCTTTCAAGGAAATTGCAGATAATGGGGACAGGATGTCAGTGCGGAGCAGGGGGCACAGGATCACCCAGAGACAGGTGGTGCTGCTGTTACAGTGCTGACCCCGGGGCCCTCGCCCTGTGCCCCCCAGGCAGGGCACTGCTGGCACTGGGAACCACAGCCTGAGCCTCAGGGAGTCTTGGCCAGGAGATTTGGGCAGTATCAGGGTCGTCAGGGTGGTCCAGGCACCCCAGTCTTCAGTTCCATCTCGCAGACACGGCCGTTTTCCAGGAGCCAGGGGAGCTGCGTCACTCCTGACCCCCCTGGACACTGCCAGACTCATTTGTGGGTGTTTCATTTGTCACTCCTCTTGGCCGTGGAAAAGGCCAGCAGCAGGAGAGGGACAAATCAAATTACAAGGCAACTAATGAAAATAATGGGGAATAAAGCACTTTTGGAGGCTGCTTGGTTGGATTCCTATTTCCCTGTGTCACTGGGTTTAAGCAGGGATATTTTATAACCTCACGACGACATTTCATTGCCTTTGTGATTAGCTCAATTGACCGTGCATTTTTTGCTCTCACAGACCCGAGCCCTTGGGAGAGAAGTGCCAACTCCAAGTCACGTTCCCACCCCACAGCTCGAGCACCCAGAGCCCCTCTGTTCCCTCCTGGCACCGGCAGCGTGTCCCAGAGTGACATGGACAGGGAATGAAGGGGGTGTTCCTGGGCAGCACTGATGAAATGGAGGGTTCATATACCAGGAGCAAGGGGGGAGCAGCTGGGAGAGCTTTGCACCTTTTCCTTTTCCAGCCTCAAGCAGCTGTCAGTGCCTGCCTGGGCCGGCGGCCCCTACCTGCAGCTATTGACTCTGAGTAAATAATTCCCAGGTATCCTTTCCTCCTGGTAAAAGCTGGGGTGTTTCTATTATTGTCAGAGGTGTTTATTAGAGCAGAAAAATAATAGTGCTTTGCTTGCAGCCTGATTGCCAGGAAGTTTCGGGAGTGGCCACGCAGCCCCAGCAGCTGGGATCAAACTCAGACACGTTGCCTGGCACCACAGGCACAGCAGGGTGGGGGGGTGTGGTGGGGGGTGAAAAGCCCCTGGCCAGGTGGTTGGATGGGGGAAATTTCAAAGGGAAATTTCTTTTCAGCAATGGCAGAGGGAGAAGATGCTCCACAAGTCCGAGTTCTGGAGTGACTCGGCAGA
Source organism: Rhipidura dahli (assembly GCA_013399225.1). Lineage (NCBI taxonomy): Eukaryota > Metazoa > Chordata > Aves > Passeriformes > Rhipiduridae > Rhipidura > Rhipidura dahli. The sequence goes on along the minus strand of VXAC01006907.1, from coordinate 106,377 downwards.
AGAGAGCAGGGAATTTTAGGAATATGAGGGGTGAGAGGCTGGTACAGGGCTTGGCCAAAGGACATGGGGAGGTTCCCCTGCCATGGACACCAGTGCAACAGAGGCAGGAATTTAGGGGAAGGCAAGTTCCAGGTGATCCCATGGAAGATCTCTCCCTCTCGCCCATCCACCCTGCTGAACCACTCTGCCGAGCTGGAGCTGCATCCCCTTGGCACCACTTTGGCACCTCACGGAGTAGAGATGAATAATGGCAGCACATCCCACCCCTCCTCCCTTCCCCGTGCCCATCAGGGCCTCCCCGGATCTGCCACACAGAAATTAATCCTCCTGCCTCATTAATTGCACAGATGTGTCGGGAGCTGTTCAAGGTCAGCCTCCAGGACCCCTGCCATCAATCCTCTCCAATTTGCCACTGCCTTGCTGGGGAGGAACCGGCACAGCAGGGACGGGCACCGGGGACATCTCTGGTGTTTGGGTGACCAGAGCCTGCAGACACAGGAGGGTCCTGGATGGGCTTCTGTCCCAGGAGTGGCTGCAGGCTGCCCATGTCCCCCTGTGCCCTGATGATGCCATCCCGAACCAAGAGTCCTCTCCCAACCACCTCTGCCCACCCACAGAGTGACTTGGTGGGGAGCCCTCTGCTCCGTCCTCATTGCAGATGGCTGAGCAAGGGGGTTGTTCGAATTAATTGTATTGGGCACCAATTAATCAGCTCTCCTCACCCATTAGAGACTGCAGAAGCTTTTGCACTTAGATCTTGCATTTTACATGACTGGCAGTATTCTATTCTTTTAGGGAATGAAAAGAACAAAGGGAAAATCCCTTTAGGGGAGCCGGGTTTCGCTGCCTGCGGAGCTGATACACACCAGGAATGTACTTTATTCTGCTTAACAGCAGTGATCTACCCACCAGGGATGGAATCAGAGGCACTGGGAACACAGAGGTAGCTGAGAGCTCCCAGGCACTGAATGTGGGGCTGCTGCCTGTGGACTGCAACCAGAGCTGCCCTCAAGGTCTGGCCATGCCCATGGGCTACTGCCAAGCGTCATCGGTCCCCATCCTACACCCTGCAACCAAGAAAACCCCGGCAGCTGCTTCCCCTTTCCACCTTCCCCCTTGCCCGATGGCCTCAGGCTTGGGAGGCTCTTACATCACCAACTGGGAGCCACTGCCCCACTGCTCACCCCAAAACCTGCTTCATGAGCATCCACCCTCCCTCCAAACTGTGCTTCCCTTGCTGTCCCGTACCATGGCCTGTGTCACCACCTGCCTTTGCACCGTGGGACCCTCTGTCACCCAGCTGGCTCTTGCACCCCGGCAAGAGGGTCGACCCCATGCCCTGTGTATCCTCCTGGCCCAGCCTCTCTGCCAGGCTGGATGGGAACCCCGCCTCAGGAGCTCTGCAGGGGTGACACCCTGCACCCTGCCTCGTATCCCTGTCCCATCCCAGGGACGGGATCTGTGAGCTTGTGAGCGTGACTCAGAGCCGAAGGGGAACCGAGAGCGCTGTCAGGATGCACGTCTGCTCCATCGCCGCTCGCAGGAGGCTGGCCCGGCAGATCGGCACGCTCGGAGCCTCCCGGGACAAGGCCTTTCCCTGCGGAGCACGGGCGAGGGGAGCCCGAGGGCAGGCGTGTGCTGGTGTGGGGTGCGAGGTGCCCTCCCCACACCGGATCCCACCCTGCGGCGGGGCCCCATCGGCGGCGGGCGCTTCTCGGTGTCCAGCTGGGTGTTTGCGGCGCTACGCCCTCGGTTCCCACGGAGATGCCCACGTCGCCATGGCTACCCACGGACATTCCTGCTCGGCTGGTAAACAGCCCGCACGGCACCGGCTTCCGTCCCGAAGCGCTGGGGGTTGCTACACCCTGGCGAAATGTTGCAAGGGCAGCTCCACCAGGCAGTGGGCACCGGCCCCGAGCCCCAGCCCAGAGTGCTGAGCCCCCACCCCACCCCTACCAGCAGCCTGACCCGTTACCAGCAGGGCAGATTTGGGGGAAAGTGTCTTTGCTTGGACTGTCTGGGCTGTGAGGTCGGTGGTGAGAGCCCCAGGCCATCCCCTCCGGCCAGCAGCCGGCTCTTCAGGAGGCGATGCCAGATGTCCCCAGGCTGGTCTCCCACCACACCAAGACACCATGCTCCCGGGGGGCTGCTCTGGCACCGCGCCGTGGAGATGAAACGCCGCCCCGACCCCGGAGTAAACAGCTCTTTGCAAAACAGCCGCCGTGGTTGCGAAGGTTGTGAGTGTGTGGAGGGTTGAGCAACCCTCTGTTTACCCCCCCGCCAGCCCCATCCCACCAGACACGGGATTCCCCACGGAGCTGAGCTCCAGCCTGACACGAGTGGGCACGGCAGCCCGGCAAGGCCCTGGGCAAGGAGCTGCTGAAATAACACGGGTTAATGGTCAATACTGGGATACACTGGTGGGAACATCATGTCGTGGGGCTGCCCTTGGGCGTCTTGCGGGCCGTTCACCCTGGAGCAAGCTGGACTACGTGGACATGGGCAGACACAGGCTTGGGGATGTGAGCTGCTCCCAGGTGGCATCACACCGCACTGGCAGCCGCAGTTGGGTTTGCCTCCTGCCCCTTGACTTGCTCATTCCCTGGCCCACGGCATCCTGCCACACTCCTCAGCCCACGTTCCTTTGCCGTGTTCCCCAGGGCAGCTGCAGCGAGGAACAGTCCGTGCGATACCCCGGCTGTGCCAAGTCCGGCCGCTGGAGCGGGCAGGGCGGAGGCCGGGCGCTGCTCGGGGTGTCTGCGTCCCCTGGGCTTCCCTGCCTGCGGCGAGCGAGGGGGTCGCAGACTTCAGGGAAGTGTTTTGCAATCACCTTCTTCAGAGCGTCACAGCAACTAACGGCCCTGGTTTTGAGGAACTAACGGGGAAAGCAGCATGTTAGCAAACAGGCTGAGCACGGCCAGCCGCCGGCAGCCGGAGCTCCGCGCTCGGAGCGGGCGGTGAGCGGCAGCCGGACGCACCGGACACGGAGGAGAGGCGGGGATGGAGCCGAGGTAGGGCTGGAGGGGAGGCAGGGGGCGGGTGCGTGGTGCTGAGGTCCCACTGAGCAGCACCTTGTCTGGCCCCTGCCTGGGACAGCTGCACGTGCCGAGTGCTCAGGGGTGGCCGCTGTCCCACTTCCCACACTCGAGTGCTTTGTCTCCCTCTGGATGTTGGCTCGGGGGATGAGGAGCTGTGGACACCCGCTGCTGGGCACAGTGTGGACAGCCCCTCCTGGGCCACGAACCTGTCTGGGATCCACCCGGGGCAGAGGATGCGGGCAGAGGCGGCCGGGCAGGGACAGAGGCGGCCACCGTTCCCAGAGGCAGGCAGGGGATGCAGCCGAGGGGGGCGTGGGCAAGACCCCGCAGCTCCGGCCAGTCCCGCTCTGCCGCTGTCGGTCACTCACTTCCCTCTCCCAGCTTATCGCCCTCCGCCGCCCCAGCGCTCACCCGCCCTCAAACCGCAAATCTCTGCCCGGCAGCGGCTGCAGTTAGTGGAGAAAAAATCAGCCCGTGCCTGCGGCCGGGCACAGGCTGCTGTGTCCGGGATGGCGTGCGGGGCCGGGACGGCGACGGCGGTGTGCGGGGACCCGCGTTGCGGGCTCTCTCCACTGCGCTTCCCCCGCCGGCGGCTGTGGCAGCGCGGGCGCCGAGCCGGGGGCGGAGGTGTCAGAAGGGCTGCGGGAAGGGCTGACGCTGACAGCGAAAGGACATTCTGCTCCAGGAAGCGCCGGTGACAATGGAGCCCGGCTCCTTCAGCCCACCTCATCCCCATCCCTTGCCGATCCCCAGAACAAGCCGCTTTCTCCGTTCCAGGTGATGCCAAAGCCACGGAGGAGACCATGGCCAGGCGCAGTGCTGGGACACCCTTCCTGCTGCAGCTCTCCCTGCTCCTGCTCCTCCACCTGGGCGGTGAGTGCGGTCCATCCTGTCCTGCCCTACAGCCACACCATCCCCAGCACCCTGCGCTCCAGCCAGGCTGGCTGGGGCCACGGGGCAGGCAGGACCGGCGGCAGCGCAGCAGGCGCGGGCAGGAAGGGGCCTGGCACGTGCCGGTGGCTTGCCCAACGCTCGGCTCTTCCTCTCCAGGGTTGGGGGGCCCATCTAAGGGAAGAGGCTCCTCCCTTTGTCCTGCCTGGGCGCTGAGGAGCTGAGGTGGCTTTGTCACGGCTGTGCCCAGGACGTGACATGCTTTTCCTGCCTGCAGGGACACTGGGCTGCGCCTCGGTGGCTGTGGGCTCGCCCATCGTGCCCTTGGGCTCGGCTGTCACGGCATCCTGCACCATCCAGAGAGAGCTCTGCCGCGGCTTGGAGCAGGGGAAGGTCCGGATCAGCTGGATGCTGGACAACACGCTCGTGGCCGGGAGTCAGCGCCAGGGTCCAGGGGGCACGGAGGTGTCCAACCTCATCCTGCCCCGGTTCAACCACACGCAGGCCAGGCTGTGGTGCTGTGTGGAGTGGAATGGGACCAAGCAGCGCATCGGCATGGCCGAGATCAGAGCGGGCTGTAAGTCTGCTGCCAGCATAGGTCACTCTCCTCCCCAGAAGGGACAGGCACTTGCTCAGGCTCTTTCCCGGCTGTTCTTCCCCAGACCCTCCTGCGAAGCCCCTCAACCTCAGCTGTGTCCTGAACGTCAGTGACTACGGGCTGACGTGCCAGTGGGAGCAGGGAACCGACAGCCACCTCCCCACCAGCGTCGTGCTGAAGTGCGCCGGGTAAGTCCCGGGACCGTGGTCCCCTGCTAAACCCCACAGCAAGCCTCATCCTCTGCCAGAGGGACCCCGAGCCCACTGCTCTGGCTGCCGCAGGAGCAGAGCCCAGGCGGTGACGGGCTGCACCCCGCAAGGAGGGCACAGCCACTGCACGGTGCCACGCCGGCTGCTCCAGCTGTACCGGCAAATGGAGATCTGGGTGTCTGCCACCAACGCCCTGGGCACAGCCGAGTCAGAGCATCTCTGCATCGACCCCATGGACGTGGGTGAGTGACGGTGCAGAGGGCAGGGGCCCGGAAGCTCATCAGCGCTGACAGGGGTATTAAAGAGCCATTAAAGCGCGTCGGGCTTCGAGGTCACATTTTACGGGCGGGTTCCGTGATGAATGTCCTGCCGGGATGAATCGGTGCCAGCGCCGCGTTACAGACAGAGCAGCACGTGCGGCGGGTTATGAGCTGCCAGTTGACCTGCTGCACTCCCCAGCTCCTCCAGCAATTGATTACCCATTTATTCAGGAGGTCTATTAATAATGGATCCGGTGCCTATAAACTATTTATAAAAGGAGCCTTCCCAGATGGAGAGACTTATCCTCCCTGGTCTGGCGCTGGAAAAGGGTTGCCCAGGAACCAGCTGAGCCCTCCCATGGCTGTGCCATGCTCTCACCCCCGAGCAGACCCAAATGTAGGGTGTTCCAGACACCGGGCCCCATGGAATCTGTTTTCTCTGCATAGGCATTAATGCAGAGCAGTGCCAGCGTTGTGCTCATGAGCATTATCCCATCCCAAGCAGCAGCACACAATGGCTCCTGTCCCTTGCCACCAGCCATTCTCCTAAATGTTTTGGGGTGGTTTCCCCCCATTTCTTGCAGCAGCACCCTGGCTGCAGCTCCTGGCATCAACAACAAGCACATGTCAGGTCGTGGCTCTGGGCACTGCCCACCACACACCTCTCCAGCTCTCCCCTGCTCTTCCTACAGCCAAGCTGGACCCCCCAACCCTGCAGAGCATCCAGTCCATCCCCTTCCAGACCGACTGCATCGCCCTGGCCTGGGATGTGGCACAGGGCACAGAGCACATGGAGCTGCAGTGTGAGCTGCGCTACCGGGCACCCGAGGACCCTGCCTGGGTCCTGGTGAGTACTGCTGGGGCAGTGGGATCGGGCAGGAGTCGGGACCCTCCCTCTGCTCCAAGCAGTGGGAGCACCATGTGGGGGTGGGACGGCAAGGTGTCCCCCCGTGCCCACACGAGGGCCAGCCCCTGCCCGAGGCAGGAGCCAGCCCAGCCCTCGTTCCGGCTGCCACCAGGTCACCGGCATCACCGGCCGGGCCGGCGCCGCACAGCGCTGCGGTTTTCTCTTCGGCACCCAGTACTACTTCCAGATGCGGTGCCGGCGGAGCTCAGCATCGGCACTGGCCCACTGGAGCGAGTGGAGCCCGAGCAGGAACTACACCACCCACGAGAAAGGTGAGTGCGAGTCACCTGGGGGATCCCCTCTGCCCGAGCAAGCGGCACAGCGCTGAGGTCAGGCGTCACAGCCGCACTGGCCCCTCTCAGCTTCTGCCATCCCCTCCCCTCGTTGCAGCCCCCACAGGGAAGCTGGACGCGTGGTGGGGGGCTCAGCCGGCCGGGGCAAGGGGGCGGCTGGAGGTGCAGCTGCGCTGGAAGGTGAGCAGGGGCAGCCGGGGGGCGCGGGAGCTGCCGGGGCATTGCCCTGGGGCCTGAGATCCCCGCAGGGAATGACACCCACACACCCTGCCCGCACCCAGGCCCCACGGCAGCGGGAGGCCAACGGGAGAGTGCTGGGCTACCGCGTCACCCTGAGCCCCCGGAGGAGGGGCAGGGACCCCCCCACCATCTGCAACACCACCGACACCCAGTGCAACTTCTCGGTGCCCGCGGGGACCGGGAGGGTTTATCTCTCAGCCTACAACGCCGCTGGCGAATCGGCACCCACCGAGGTCGTCCTGCTACAGAGGAAAGGTGAGGGCAGCGCCCGACACCTCCGCGTGTCCCCCGGGGCTCTGCTCCTCCCCTCCAGCAGGCTGCCATGGGGTGCCACAGCCAGGGCAAGGAGAGGGCAGATTCCAAACCGGGCCGCACAGCGGGTGATGTGGGAGAGGTGCTCCCCTCTCCCATCATCCTGGCTGCTTGTCCCGGGCAGGTCAGCCCCTGGCCGGGCTCCGGGCCGTGCCCGGGGGCGAGCGCAGCCTCTGGGTGCACTGGGAGGCACCGCGGACCCCACTGATCGCCTACGTCCTGGAGTGGCAGCGGGTGACAGCAGAGCCCGGGCACTGCAGCGAGTGCTGGCAGATGGAGCGCGATGGGGCAGCCACCTCAGCCCTTATCCAGGGTAAGCGGGGGCTGCCAGGGCACCCTGACCCCCTGGTCATCTGTCCCAGGGGACTGGCACCCATCCCGACCAAACCAGGACCAAGCCCTGCCGCCAGCCCACCTCCCACCCTCCCTCTTTCCTCTGGATGCACCCCCAGGGTAGGTGGGCTGGTGCCGTGAGGCAGGGGCAGCTGGGGGGGTCTCAGCAGCCAGTGCCCCGAACTCCCAGCCCTCTCTGCTCTCCATTGTAGATGGCATCGAGCCTTTCCAGCAGTACAACATCTCACTGTACCCCCTCTATGAGGATACTGTCGGGGTGCCCGTCCACACCACAGCCTACTCCCAGCAGAAGGGTACGTGGGAAGAGTGCCTTTGCCCTTCCAAAAGGAGGAACAACCCCTCCCCCATGTACCCCTGATCCAGGGGCTGTGCCAAAGAGCTCAGCTTGGAGGGCTGTCTCATCTCTGAAGGTGCTCTCAGCTCCCCTGGAGCATGGGCAGGTCCTGATGGCCACACCTCGGGANCAGTTCCCATCTGAGGCAGCAGCTCTGCTCAGCACCTGGTCCCCCTTGTCCTGCTCTTTCCAGCACCATCCCATGCCCCAAAGCTTCACCTCAGGAGGATCAGCAGGTCAGAGGCTGAGCTGTGCTGGGAGCCACTCCCAGTGGAGATGCAGAACGGCTTCATCACCAGCTACACCATCTTCTGGGCCACCAGCATCGCCGACGTGGCCAGTGAGTCTTCCCCGCAGCACCAGTGACCTTGCCCTCTGTCCCACCTCGACGTGCTGGGTGGGATATCAGCAGCCCCTGTGTCCTTATCAGAGAGGGTCAGGGAGTTGTCTGGGTCTCTCACAGGGCCCCAGCCAGCAGAGACCCCAGGGGCTGTGCAGGTGGGGGGATTCCACCACACCAACAGCCCCGTGTGTCCCCAGGTGCCACCGTGAGCCCTTCCCTCAGCTCCTTTGTCATCCGGGGGCTGAAGCCATCGACCCTGTACAAGGTGCACATCATGGCATCCACGGCTGCCGGCGGCACCAATGGCACCAGCCTGACCCTGGTGACCACAGTGCTGGGTGAGGGGTGAAGCCACCCGGGGCAGGGGGGGAAGTGGGAGGGGACCCGCAGACCCTGGTCCTGCCCCGGCCTCACGGCACAGTGCAGCTGGCGGTGCCCACTGCAATTCCCTGTGACCCTGTCTCGCTTCCCAGACGACACTGAGATCCAGTTCCTCTTCCTGACCCTGGGGCTCATCTTTGTCCTGTTCATGGTGTTGCTCATCTGCTTCCAGAAGAACGAGCGGTGAGTGGCAGAGCCCCGCCCCGGGCTGGGCTGCCGGTGGGACAGGGTGGTCTGCGGAGTGCTGACATCCCGCCGGAGCTTGGCGGGAGCCATTCCAGCTCTGAGGCCACCCGTTCCAGCCCGCCTCGCTGAGTCCTCTCACCCCGTGGTCCCCAGGATGAAGGAACAGCTCTGGCCCAGTGTCCCCGACCCCGCCAACAGCAGCCTGGGCAAGTGGGTGCCTGCAGCGGCCCCGCAGGTGAGACCGGCCGGCTGCTCCCCGGCCCCCCAGTCCCCCCCACCGTGCACATGGCCCCGGTGAGGGACAGCAGGGGCAGATGGCACCGGCTGTGACCTCCCGCTGGTCCCCAGGAGCCGCTCCAGCTCCTCGCCGCGAGAGAGCCCGGCCCGGCCGCCATCTCCACGGTCACCGTGCTGGAAGGAGAAGCGGGGAAGCAGCCGGGGAAGGATCCCCCCGCCCTGCTCGTCGCCCTCCCGGCGCTGTCCCGGTCCTACGTGCGGCAGGCGGGTCCCGGGGAGCCCGTGCAGTACGCGCGGGTGGGGGACGCGGGGTACCGGGGGCAGCGGCTGCTCCCCGAGCCTGGTCCCCGGTTCTACGAGAACCTGCGGGGCCGCGGGGACGGCGGCGGCGCGGGGGACTGGGGGTTCCCCGAGGAGCCCCCCGCCACCTTCCCACTGCTGCAGGGGCTCCGCATCGGCGGGGCCGAGGAGCTGCACGAGTGCCGGGCGGACTAGCGCGGGATGGAGCCGGGCAGCGACACCGGGTCCTCCAGCGGGAGCCCCGGGATGCGGGGACCGCCCGCGGGGTTCCAGCCGCACCCCGGGGCACTGCGCGGCTCCACCCGATCTGTGTGTGTGTCCCCTCCCGATTTTTTCCCTCCGAAATAAACGGGGACGTGCTGAGAACAAGCCGGGCTCCTCTACGGGGATGGGGGTGGGGATGGGGACGGCACCGGGACGGGGACAGGACAGGGACGAGACCGAGACAGGGATGCAGATGAGGATGGGGACGAGACCGGGACTGG
>VXAC01006907.1:78491-96989 GCA_013399225.1 Rhipidura dahli | reverse complement strand
ACGAGACCGGGACTGGGACCGGGACGGTGATAGGACGGCTATCGGGACCGGGACCAGGACGGCGACAGAGATGGAGTTGGAGACAGGACCAGGACGGGAACGAGGACAGGGCAGGGACTGGGACGAGGATGGGGACAGGGCGGGATCCGGAACCGGGACCTGGACGGTCATCGACGCGCTCGGCGCTCGCTCCCTCCGCCCTGTGTCGGCGCTCGGCAGTCGCGCCTGGGCAAGATNTGGGGAGGGGGGCGCGGGCAGCATCCCGGGGTTCCCTCGGAGCACCGGGGGCGAGCGGGGGTGGGCGAACCGGACACAGGCGAATGGCTGGAACCAGATCCCGATTCCAGCTGCAGGGCCCTGAAAGAGCAGCTGGAAGAGTTTGTTCTTGAAAGGTCAAAGAATGACGAAGTCCCGGCTGGTGATGAATATTCACGGGTGTACCGAGCTGTGTCAGACAAAGATTGTCCCCAGGGTGTCCCCAGGTGTCACTGCCCCTGAGGTCGGACACTAGGGTGGTCCAGAGCAGCCCCTCCACGTGGCTCATGAGGTTGAGTTAATCATCAGTTAATTCAGTAGTTTAAGCCCTCTAAATGAACACGTTTGCACAGGGGAGCCCTCCCAGCTGCTCAGTGTGTGCAGTCTGTTCTGCAGCACAGCTTGGTTTGTTTTAGCACCATGTGAGAGCCACTCTGAGCTATCCCACACTCCCATGGGACTAAAGAGCTGTCTGGTCACTGATCACCTCAGGCTCTCAGTGCTCTGACCTCGTGCAGACCGAGCAGATGTGCACAGAGCTGGAGAAGTGCACACAGGTCTCATCTCTCTCTGTTTCTCCCACCCAGCCTGCAGTCCTGTGCTCCAGGCAGCCAGGGGTTATGCCAGACCTGTGATGAGGAAGAGGAAAGGTAAGTCAGGATCTCCAGAACCAAAGGGTTTACTGTGGACATGCTCAGAGTTGTGTCCTCATGGCACAGAAATCATTCCAGGAATAGTTCCTTGCAAGCTCAGAAGTCACTCAGAAGATTCTTCTCCTCCTCAGTGTGGGGAAATAAACGATTGTCAGTAGCAGGAGATCTCTGAGGGTGGGGAGGCCCTGGCACAGGGTGCCCAGAGAAGCTGTGGCTGCCCCTGGATCCCTGAAAGTGTCCAAGGCCAGGTTGAACAAGGCTTGGAGCAACCTGGGATAGTGGGAGGTGTCCCTGCCCATGGCAGGCAGTGGAATCAGATGGGCTTTAGGGTCCCTTCCAGCACAAACTGTTGTGGTATTCTGTGCTCTCTGAGCTCAGTGGATTGCTGTAAACACATGTACACCACATTGTAAGTCCAGAGTGCTGGAGGGAAGAGACTGAACTGTTTTTTCCACTCAGTTCCTGCTATCTTGGCTGGATCTGCTCAGTTCTTCTTGTTTAGAGCACACAGTTTCCTTCAGAACATGTTTCCTCTGCTCTGCTTTGCAAGGTCAGAGCTCTGACTTTGTTTATCTCTTTGCAGACATCCCCAGCCATCTGGATGACCTTCCTCCCACCTTGCTGAAGAAGGATTATGCCAATCTCCCGATCATGAACAGGTAAGAACAGGGAGAGGCAGTGGCTGCTCACTGCAGGGGTTTGTATCTTACATGTAACCACGGAGTGTGGAAATTGTCACCTGCTCATTAATTAATTGTTAGTGCTCTGTGGGCACAAAATTTGCAAGGTCAGTTTGAAAGTCAGATTTACAGACCCAGTCAGTGGTCAGGGCTGGAGTGCTGGTTGCCCTCATGCTCTGTGGGCTTTGTAGTGCATGGAGGGAAAAAAAAGGAAATAATCTTGAAATACTGGAAATAATCATCTTGCAAATAACCGTTGCCTGTCTTGAACTCAGGTGGTGGAGAGTGTCGTTAAACAGCTCAACATGAGTTCAGCTGCTGCTGAATTTGGGGTCTGAGGCTCAGCACTGTTGTGCTCTGATGCAGAGCTGCTCCTGTGTGGTGCAGGGAGGGCCCCCAGTGGCTCGACTGTGACTTTCACTGATCTCTGAAGGAACCGGTCTTTAAATGAAATATTTTTGCCGCAAAACTCAATACTCCTTTAATCTGAGCCATGATTTTGCTTAGGAGTGTGAGCACCAGCTTATGGCTGCCAGGTTTGGGAGGGGAAGAGAGTCCCTGTAAATTTGTACAGTAAATTAAAACTGAGAAAAGGGAGTATGTTCTGAGAACCTGAGTTCATTTCTGTTGTTAAATAGACTTGTTTCTAGTTTACGAGCTAATTTGCCATCTCCTTGCAGCGTGGATGATGTAGTGAAACGGCTGCTGTCCCTGGAAATGGCAAGTCAGGTCAGTGTCATTCTGCTTGTGTGAAAAAAAATGGATTTAATGAACACCTTTATGTGAGACTTGTCTGTGTTGTTGTTAAATATCTTTCACTTACTGTATTTTAAGTGACTGTAAATCTGGGGTGATGAAATACATTACAGTGATAAGCCTGGTTTGCTCTTAAAATCTTTTTTATGGTAACAATTGCATATGAAAATGAGAGAAGGAAGTGTTCAGGGGTGGCAGGGCAATGAGCTGTTCTGTTGCTGTTCGTGGCTGACCCTCTGTGTTCTAGAAACACATGGGACAGCAGATGTTCTTCAAGTTATTTTTGCTTTCCATATGCCCAGAAAACAAATGAAACAGGTAGGAAAGTGGCACAAAGATCTCACTGTTCTTCTGTGCTTGCACTTCAGCTTAAAGAGATGCAAAAGCACTGAGTAAAGGTCTGAAGTACAAAGCCTTTATCGGGTGTTTGGGAAGAGAGCTGTCTCCGACCTCTGGTCTTCCTGAGACAGTGACAACCTCTTTTCTGTGACCCACAGAGGGAGAAGATGAAGGTAAAGACACAGCAGCTGGTGGAGAAGGTCAGGAGGTCTCCCAATGACAATGGCTCTTTTGAGGTGCAAGGCAAGTTTGGAAAGGGAAGGATATTGTTGGCAGATGAAACATCTCTGCTTCTGTTCAGCTGTTCCCACCCCAGCATTTCCAGTTTGCTGTGTAATTCAGGAGAATCCCCTCCAGGAGAGCCCCTGAGAGGCAGGTAGCCTGCAGGATGCCCTGCAGGACCGCTCCAGGTCTGGAAGAGTCGCAGAGGCTGCTGGGGTGCTTCCAAATTCCTGCTCCCAAGGCAGTGTGTGCATTATTCTGATTGGAGATGCAGCTGTTACCAAAATGAACCAAATTCAACCATGGAACCCAGATTTTTCTCTGCATCAGAGAGCTGTGACTGAAGCACAGTGGGGACAGTGCAGGGACAAAGCTCATGTTGCACTTACCAACACTGACCATCCCTTTGTCATCAGTAAAGCCCTTTGGTTCCTCAGCCCCTCCTTCCAGAGGGACATGGCTGCTGCCCTTGGAAAACAAAACCCCTTTGTTGCTGTCTGATCCCCCAGAGCTTAAATCCCATGAGGTGAAATAAATGTCAAATCACTGGGAACTGAATGAGTGCAAGAGGAATAAATTCACAGATAAATTTATATGATGTGTTGTTAAAATCTTACCCACTAATTAAGGGTAACAGTCACGGCTCTGCAGGTTGTGTGTCGTGGTTTGTTGTGCTCTGTCCAGTGGGCTGTGGGCAGTGGGCACTGTTTTGCCATGGGCAGTCCCTGCTGTGCTGTGGGTACCTGCAGTGCTCAGCTGGCAGCTCGAGGCGTGGCAGCTGATCGTGGATCAGCTGGGAAAGCTGCTGCTGCCCTCACACAGCCTCTCCCTCTGTCCTTCACAGTTGCTGCTCTGACTGCCAGGATACGCACGCTCGAGGAGCACCTCCAGAGGCATCCCAAGGTAACTCACGGATCTCAGTCCACACACAGCAGCTGCTCAGGTGGTTTTGTCAGTTTGTAACAAACGGGTTTTAATCCTGGGGATTTGCTAAGGAGGTGTAGGGAATAGTCACAGCTGTTCCCTGGTGCCAGTGTGGGGAGCTGCTGGCTCAGGCACAGCTGGGTTCTCGCCGAGTCCGTGTTCTGGTTTGTTACTGTAGTGGAGGAAATGCCTGAGCAAATTCCTTTGGGCAGAGTTGAGCTCCATTTCTCCTCACTGCAGATGTGGCTTCACAACTTTTCACTAATTAATGAATGCAGCTGCAGTAATAAACAAAGAGCAAAGTCTGGGCTTGTTCTGCTCATGGAAATGTTTGGTGGACAGCACTGTGTGAATGTGCCACTTCCCTGCCTGCAGCATCCTGGGTTCAGGCCCAAATTTGAGACATCTCAGCTGAATTTATGAACAAGAGATATTAAAGATTCTTTATGCAGGGCAAAAGGTGGGAAATGGATTGATAACTGCATCTGAAAGGAGTGCATGATGGTTACTCACGAAAACTTGAAGAGAACAGAATTGAGCTTTCTATGACAAGCCAGAAGCTGTACCAGGAGTTGAAGCAAAGAGACCTTTTGCAGTTCCTTGGCTGAAGCCTGTTCTTTACACAAATCACTTGGATAGGACAGGGAGATGTCTCCCATGAGGGATTGCCCTGACTGGTGTGGCTCAGGCTACACTTGTGAAGAACAACCAGTCAGTCAGACAGAGCCAAGTCACAGATTATTTTCATATTTAATTTCTGGCAAAACAAAGGTAAATGCTTCTGTGTTATTCTGAAGCAGCACGCTTCAGGGGAAGCAGGTTTTAGCCAGAAGACCTTCCTTGCAGCTTTGGCACAGCCTGAAACTGTACACAAGCTGAAAAGAGTCTTCAGGGAAAGTGAAGGTGGAGCCATGAAACAGAGAAAGCAATTCCAGTGCAAAGTAAATGACACCTCCTTGGATCATCTTGTGCTGACCTGATGTACTCGCAGCATCTGCCAACAGAAATTGTTCTAAGACTTTGTCCTTAACCTGAATGTTCCCTTTCAGCCAAAATGTGGTCTGTTCTCAGTAATTTATTGGAGTGGCAGGACGCTCTGTCCGCAGTGGAGTGAACACTGCTGGGTGCTTTGCAGGACAAAAGCAACCGCCGGTACATGCTGCTGACTCTGGACCGGCGGAGGAAGATGCTGGGCTACCTGCGCCGGGTGAACTACGGCACCTTCGAGAGCACCTGCAAGCTGCTGGACATCCAGTACAGCCCCCCCCAGCCCTACACCCGCCGCGTCACCAAGCGCTGGCTGGCCAAGAAGGCTTTGTGCATCAAGGTATGGAGCAGGCTGGACAGGGAGAAACCCCTCTGTAGAAGTTAGAGGTGACTGATAGCCAAATCCTCCTAAGCCAGGCTTTGACTTTGATCCTGTCTGTAGAGAACTGCCTGAGCTCAGCCAAGAGCTCCAAGTGGGACATTTATGTCATGGGCACTGACATGTGCTGTACTTGGGCACTGACACGTGCTGTACTCAGGCACTTCAGGTTGGGCTACTGGTTTGCTCAAAAATGTGTTATTCCACACATTGTTCTCAAATCCTGGTATGGGAACTAATAATTTGATGGCAGTTTGGAAACAGAAACATGGGTGCACCCACTGTCTGCCCTGATTTGCTCAGAATATATTGGGTGTAACTGCTGTGTGCAGTAGATCTTGGTATAACTGAGGAGAACCAAAAGCTGGACATGCCTTTGGTTTGTAAATGCTAAATTTCAGTCCAATGAAATTATAACCAAAGGACTGGACCAAAGGTGTCCAGTGAATGACGAGATATGGCACTCAGGGCTCTGGTCTGGTTGACAAAGTGGGGGGGAATCGGTCACAGGTTGGACTCTGTGGTCTCAGAGGTCTTTTCCAAGCTGAATGATTCAGTGATTCTGTGACTGGATGGCTGTAACAGAATAATCCCAGATGGTTCCCTGGAGCAAGGAAGGCACAGAGGGGAGGATTTGATCTGGCTCCTGCTGGAACCACTCTGCCCGCAGCAGACAGCCTGGGGAGCAGCTCTGCAGGCAGCTCTATCTCTCCCTTCTGCCTCCACAGGTGTTCCAGGAGAAGCAGAAGCTGAAAGCAGCAGAGAGACTGAAGCAGAGGAGGGAGTGGCAGGCAAGAGCAAGGGCAGCACGGGCACGGCAGGAGAAGCAGGTGGAAGAGAAGCAGGCACAGGAGGGGACGCCTGTGTAGTGGCACGGCCAGGCTGGCACAGACAGGCTGACAATAAACACCTGCCCAAAGACCTCCAGCCTCTTTGCTCATGTGGTGTGGTCTGTGCCATTCTGAGCACCTGGGAAGGGTAGAGGGTGGTTTAAGTGGTTTAGAAGTTTAATTTCAGGCCAGAGGCCGGGCAGGTTGCTCTGTGAGAGGACCTGGGGGCTCCAGCATTGCCCCACAGGTCTGTCAGTGGGAACAGCTCAAGGGCTGCCTGTGTCCTGTCAGCACAGCCAGCCCAGAGGTTTGCACTGTCACATTTTCTTAGATATTTATAAACTGAAACTTAGACATTTAGATTGGACATTATGAATAAATCCTTCCCTGTGAGGGTGGGGAGGCCCTGGCACAGGTTCCCCAGAGCAGCTGTGGCTGCCCCATCCCTGGAAGTGTCCAAGGCCAGGTTGGACAGGGCTTGGAGCAACCTGGGACAGTGGAAGGTGTTGCTGCCCATGGCAGGGGGTGGCACTGGATGGGGTTTAAGGTCCCTTCCAACCCAAACCGTTCTGCATATTCACTGGGGCCGTCCTTGCGTGCCAGGGTGATCCACACAGAGTGGGACAGCAGGCACATGGATCGGAATGCTCTGCACACGCACCGGGGATGACCCACACAGAGGGGGAAGGTGCACACGGGGAGCAGGGATGATGCACAGACGGGCTGGGACCATGCACACAGGAACTGGGATGATGGGAACACGCACCGGGGTCGATGTACACAAGGACTCGGACGATGTGAACAGTCAGACCGGGATGATGAGAAAACACACCGGGGACGATACGCAGCACACTCGCACCGGGCCGATTGAACACGCACCGGGCCGATGCGCACGCTCACACCGGGACGATTGAACACGCACCGGGGTGATTGAACACGCACCGGGCCGATGCGCACACTCACACCGGGGTGATTGAACACGCACCGGGGTGATGGAACACGCACCGGGACGATTGAACACGCACCGGGACGATGCGCACACTCACACCGGGCCGATTGAACACGCACCGGGCCGATTGAACACGCACCGGGGTGATGGAACACGCACCGGGACGGTTGNGCGCTCCGGGTGCGGGGCCGGGCAGGAGCCGGGCCGGGCCGGGCCGTGCAGGGGCCGTGCCGGGGCCATGTCGACGCGGACGCTGCCGCTGCTGTTCCTGAACCTGGGCGGGGAGATGCTCTACATCCTGGACCAGCGGCTGCGCGCCCAGAGCATCCCCGGAGAGAAGGCGCGGAAAGGTGAGCGGCGGGCGGGGGCCGCTCACGGGTCCCTCCGCTCCCGGCGTCCCGGGGAGCCGCTGGCGGTGTGGGGCTGGCGGCACTGCCCGTGCCCCCGGGCAGGGCTCTGCCCCCGCTCCCGCCTCCCCGGTAGCGGCTCCGGCTGCTCCGGCCGGCGGTGCCGGTTCCCGGGGTGCCGCACCGGGACGCTCCGTGGTGTCACCGCTGGATGCTGCGAGCTAACGGCGGTCCCCTCTTAAATAATCGGAATTTCCTTGCCCCGATTTCAGGGCTTCATGGCAGTAATTACCACGGTAATTATCACGGTAATCAGCCCTCCGTGTTTTGTGGTCCCCGCTTGGAAGCGCAGCCCGCTGGGTTGATGAGCTCGGTGGAGTTCCTGTGGTGAGAACGGCCCGAAGGCTCTGCTGGGGCTGCTTTGGAAGGTTCTCACGCAGAAGGAGAAACTGGAGTCCGTGTCGGTGTTTCTGTGCTCAGTTCGGGTTTTAAAGCTTCAGAAATCACTTTTGGACTCAAAAGAACTCAGGATCTGGTTGTCAGCCCAGGTCCTGGACTGTTTCGGGCAGACCAGGTTGCTTTGCAGTGAGAAGGAGTTTCCAGGAATAAATTTGTAAACCTTATGCAGACACAGCACTTGAAACTGTGTGAAATTCAAATACCAGTACGGCTCCTGAAACCCTAGTCTGGCTTTTATACAATCGCACTTGGCCAAAATCCTTATACAAACAGAGCCTCGTGCCTTCACATGGGGCGTGAAACTCCATCTCACAGCCAAGCACCTCTGTATTTACCATTTCAAACTACCACAGCTTCACTTCACAAGTCCTTGCACCTCTCTGTCAGGGGATGGGGAACGTGCCTCGGGAAGCTCTGGGATGTTTTAATAAAGAATCAGCTTGATATGAGCTTGGTATTGTTATCCCTTCTGCCTGTCCTTTATGAAGTGCTGAACAGTAAAGGGTTCACTGTGTAATTATTGTATTGGTTGTGAGGGGACAATTTGTAATTATTCATGTGTGTCCTGATGAGGGAATGATCTGACAGAAGTGTACTGCTGTTCATACAGGGACAAGTTAAGGATTTTAGCTAAATCAAATCTTGGTGGAGTATCTCAGCAGGAAAATTGGACTGTTTTAGTTTGTCTGCACATTGAATTTTTTTTCTTCCAAAAAAATGTGTGTTAATTTCACAGAGATGTGGTTCATCCACACTGAGGTGTTTGTCAATGCTTAAAACTATTCCCTCAAATATTGGTTACTTGTACGTGCAAAATACAGCTGAAAAATACCCAAGCTCAGTGCAAAGGGTAAAATTTGATGTGCACTGAAGCAGCAGGATTTTATCCAAGGGGAGGGTGAGGTTCTCATTCGGAATGCTCAGTGCTGAATGCTGATGAGAAGAGGCAAAATCCATTAGTTAGCTTTTTTTGTCTCTCTCTTTTTTTTTTTTTTTAGTTTATTTCTTTCCTTCTCCTTACAACTCTTGTTCTTACATCTTGAACTGCTGTTTTGTTTTATATGCTTCGTGTAGATGAATGGACAGATGTGGACAGGAAACGAGGTACAGTAACTGCTGGCTGCATGCACCAGTCCAACCCCACCTGCACACCTGGGGCTCATCGTGCCTGAACCCCTGAGGCTGTTCCTGCAGCCTTCAGTCAGTGTCACAGATGAACAATAATGCTCACCTAGTCCTTAAATGCACTTTTGACTGTAAATCAGTGAAAAAACAGACTGTGAAAAAACAGACTGTATCTTAAAATCATATCATATGGCCTCAAAAATCAGCTGGTAATTTAACCAAGACTGTGAATGGGTCAAAACTTTTTATCCTGGTGGTCTTGCCTGCAAAAATGATATTTGTGTTTCTTTACCGTTGTTTTCATGCGAGCATGTAATTGTGTGAGCATTGTGCAGGTCATTTTTCTGCTTGAATGCAGGAATATTGGGTATATTCCATTTTTCTAAGGTTTTATTGACTTCATTGCTCAGGGTTTGGACAGGTGAACTCCAGGGATGATCAAAGGCATTCCCATCCCAGCTGCTTTACCCACCTGTGCTGGTGGTCACCTGGCAGTGATCCCCGAGGAGCAGGAGCCCATACCTCAGCCAAGCTCACCCTGACTGGAGTGATCCTGGGAGGGATTGAGCCTCTGGAATCTGCCTTGGAACAGGAACCTCCAGCAAGGGCTGTGCCAAGGAATGAGGAAATGAATCTTTTGAATCTCAGGTTTTTGCCCTGTGAGCATGAGCAGAATTTACAGGGTCCTTCTGAGTAGCCCTTTGTTAAGAGAGATCAAGGTTATGATTCATGTTTTGCAAAATAAGCGTCATTGGTAGGGTTTGATATTTACTGAAGGTAAACACTGATGTCCTGGAGTTTGCCCCAGCTTTTTTCCTACCATTGCATCCTCTTTTCTCAGCCTTTACCATCTCAGAAGTCTAGGAACAGATTCCATCCCATCCAAAACAACAAGGAGCCACCCAGAGCCGAGACAGAGGTGGCTCAGGGGCAGGTCCCAGGCTGAGCCATCACTTCTCCTGTGAGAGAGAACACTTTGCCTGCACTCAGTGCTCCAGGGGATCTCAGGAGGGTCCTGGAGTCACTGTCTGGGGCTGTCACTGATGGAGCTGTGACAAGGTTCCCTGAGGAGCCACCAGCCTGTGGCACTCAGGCTGTGACTGTCCAGAACTCAGAATGTTCCTTCTGGTGCCCCAAGCATCCTCTGGGAAGCACCAGCATGGCCCAGGCACAGCTCCAGTCTCATGTCATGCATCCCAGCCGAGCGAGTGACACGTGCTGCCTGTCACCAGTGACTTGGCATGGGGAGGCCAAAGCCACCCAAGTCACCCCCAGCTTCAGTCCTGTCCATCACACTGGCTATACTGGTGTCCCTCCTCTCATCCCATCTGATGACCCACCCCCCTTTGCTCAGTTGCTTTTTCTGTGTTGCTTGTGCCATGTCCCTGGGCCAGTGCTCCTGTGTCACCTGCCATGGCCACACTGGTGTGAGCAGCTCCCCAGGGCCCCCCTGAGACCTTTTGCTGTGTCATTATCAAACACATGAGAGATTTATTATCAATTTGCCCTTTACTGTGATTTTTTTAATGTCTTTCTCAGTTCTTTTTATAGCCCACACAAGAGGTTTTCATTTCAGAAGATGATTTATGCCTGTGGTTCACACAGACCTTTGATTCTGTTGAGAAATCAGTGCACTGGGAGGTGTCTATCTCCTGGTGGTTTGAGTTGTTTGTGACTCTCCTAAGACAGGAGAAGCCTTTGTGTGGGCAGCACACACGAGCAGCTTAAAAATATTTTCCTTGATAGCAGTATAAAGCAGAAGTTCTTATTTTTGTCATAATTGATTCCTTGCAAAATTAACTAAATACTAATATCTACTAGTACTAATATATTTTATTTTCTCCACAAAAAAAAATAGGGGATTTCTGCCTGAGACTGCAAGTAGGGATTGTTTTATGGCCAGTTTATTTGAAAGGAAGGGAGGAAGGAGGGGTTTTTTTCATGTTTTTCATTAGGTGTATTCGTGATCCAGACTGCTCAGGAGCTGAGATCTGTCTGTGTTTTTGGGGTGTTGAAAGCAGGACTAGGGATCCCTGTCAGGTTCAGCAAAGGGGCTGCTGAGCTGTGTGTGACCAGTGCGTGAGGAACCTGTAACCAGCAGGTTTAGGGAGGAGGGAGGATCACCTCAGGAGGCCCTTGCCCTTGGGAATACAGCTCTCCCTGGCCAGGCTCCCAGCAGTCTGAGTTAATCCTCTAGGAAGAGGTGAAGTGACAGGGAAATTATCTTTGTTTTGTCTGTTGGTGTAGGACAAATGTGAAAAGCCAGGTGTCTGACCCCCCCAGAGAATCACTGGGGCAATAATTCAAACCATTTGTCACTACCACTCTCTGTATGTTCACCTTTTCTCTTTTTCCTTTTTTTTTTTTTAATTATTTATTCTGAGGTTTTTCTAATCCACAAGAATTGTCTGGCATGATGAGCTTCATAACAGTCATTTGCTTAGGAAAATCCACACTTGTACAGTAGTCTGTGACCTGACATATTCATTTACCCTTTTTTTTTTTTCTTAGAGAAATAAATATTTATTGATGATAACTCAGTAGAGTATCAGGGAGATAATAAAAGGAGCAGATCCAGCACCAAAGCTCAGCTGTTTGAACCACTGCACAGTGTTTTCCATCTTGTTTGTATTAAGAGCTCAACACCCTCAGCATTCTCACACTCAGCAGTCCTGAGCTCCAGAACTCCTCAGTAAGTCACATAACAGTTCCATGGCTAAATTTACACATAAAAAAACAAACCACAGGTCAGGAAGTTGGGAGTTCTGCATTTGAAACTCTAGGGCCTGCATAAGTTACAGCTGTGAGAGCCCTAAATGGGTTGATAGAAGATCCCAGGGATAGAAATGCTTTATTAAATACCTGCCAGTGTTAATCCATTCGGAGTAAAGATTACAGAGAGCCCTGCAGGAGCTTCTGTTGAGAAGTTAAAAAATAGACTTGACAGTGTCAGAGGGTGTCGAGGAGCAGGCACAGCCAGGTAGCTGCAATCTGCAAAGATCTACCCCAATGCAAAACACTCTCCTTGGGAGGCAGAACTGCAGCTTCTTTAGATAATAACACATCAGAGCAGCATCGTTTAAAAGCGAAAAGTGCCAACCACAGCTGTAAAACCAGGACAGCAAAGCCAGCCTCATTCCCACTGGGAAACAGGGACTGCTGCCTTCAAGCTCAGGTGGTGTTGATGCCTTAAGAAGACACCTAAAAACAGAGCCCAGGCAGGAGTAAAGGGAATAAAGATGGGGATTTATTGGAAAGGCTTCCAAAGGTACCCCTGGGGAGCCAGAGGTGCTGCCCAGATGGGCCCCGAGATGGACCCTGAGAGGCCACGAGTTCTTCCCACTTTATAGGTTTGGTTCATTTGCATAGCCAGGGTTAATTCTCCAATTAAAGCTTCAGTTTCATGATGGAATTCCCCTCAGAGGCTTTTGGTTTGTACTTTTTGGGCCCAGTTTGGGCTGGGTGTCCTTGGAGAGCAGCCCCGGAGAGGCTTTGTTGTGTGTGCCCAGCACAGAGAGCAGCACTGAACAGGGAACAGGCAACTCCAGAGTCACACACTGGGCACTGCAGGGTTTGGAAAATATAAAAGTTAAAACCTGAGGCATCACGTTTGTGCCCTGGGGGGGACATCAGCTGGCTTAGCCCAGGTGGGACTGAGGCAGTGTTGGATCTGGAGGTGCTGTTCCCCCTCTCCTGTTGTGCTCTGTCCCTGCCCTGCACAGGTAACCCTGGCGTGAACCTTGCAGCCGGGGCAGATCAGGAACTCTCCATTCTGGAGCAAACCACAGAGCCTCTTTGTCTTTGCAGTTATGAACGACATCATCTCTGCCATGTTCAAGAAAAATTTCATGGAGGAGCTGTTCAAGCCGCAGGATCTGTATTCCAAGAAAGCCCTGCGCACCGTGTACGACCGGCTGGCTCACACCTCCATCATGAGACTGAACCAGGCCAGCATGGACAAGGTAACACACACCTGCCACCTGGCCTGGCTCTGCTGCGCTCCCCAGCTGCGCTCCAGCAGTTTCTGTTGCAATAATTAACCTCTGGCTTCCCATTCTGAAGCATTTTGGAACAGCTTTCCTTGTGAAAAGGGTTGTCAGCCAAGAAAATCCATGGTGGCATCAGCTGCTTCAGAACTGAGTATTTCTGCCTGAACAGCTACATCTTTGATTTGAACAAGTTCACTAAGCATTCCTTAGGTTTAGCAGATGTTTTCATATATATTAAAAATATGCACATCTGTGGATGTGGATAAATGTCTGTATTTCTGTACTGACACCCACTGTCTTCCAGCCACAGGTGGCAGTTAGAGTTACTGCCTGCAAACAGTGTATTTACAGCCAATTCTGGAAAAAATGGTAGGAATGGGATTACTAGAGAGCCCTCCACCCAGGTGTCAGGGCTGCTGAAATTCATGGAATCACTGATGTTGGAAAAGCTCTCCAAGAACGTTGAGTCCAGCCTGTGACCAATCCCCAATTTGTCACCCAGCCCAGAGCACTGAGTGCCACATCCAGTCATTCCTTGGGCGCTTCCAGGGATGGGGACTTCACCACCTCCCTGGGCAGCCCCTTCTAATGTTTAATAAACATTTCCATGGAGAAATTTTTACTGATGTCCACCCTGACCCTCCCCTGGCCCAGCCTGAGGCCGTTCCCTCTCCTCCTGTCCCTGTTCCCTGCCAGCAGAGCCTGACCCCCCCCGGCTGCCCCCTCCTGTCAGGGAGTTGTGCAGACCCCAAAAGTTCCCTTTGAGCCTCCTTTGCTACAGGCTGAGCCCCTTTCCCAGCTCCCTCAGCCACTCCTGGGGCTCCAGCCCCTTCTCCAGCTCCACTCCTTTCTCTGGACACGCTCCAGCCCCTCAAGAAGAGGGTCCTCCAAGAACTGGACCCAGCACTCGAGGTGTGACCTCACCTGAGCACTGGTGACTCTGGAAACCCAGCAGAAAGGCTGGGGATGGGAGGTCTTGGTTTTTTTTAAGGAATGAAGCTAAAATGGTTCCTTGTGCTCCAGGCAGGCGCTGGCCTGAGTGCCTGAATCCCTCTCTCCATCCCTGGGAAGTTTCCTGTGGGACAGGAGCAATGTTCCCGTGTTCCTTTGCAGCTCTACGACCTCATGACTATGGCCTTCAAATACCAAGTGCTGCTGTGCCCTCGGCCCAGGGACATTCTGCTGGTCACCTACAACCACCTGGATGCCATCAAGGATTTCATCTCCGACTCCCCTGGCATTCTGAACCAGGTGGATGAGACCTTCCGGCAGCTGATCGAAGTAAGAGCCCTCAGAAAAAGGGTGGGACACACTGTGGGTTTGGTTTTATGGGGTTTTTACCTCTTTCATTTTCTTAGAGATGAATTACTACATTGGAGAGGGCCGTGAGTTAAGTGGTATTTTTCTAGTGGCCCAGTTTAAATCAGTATATTGCTTATTCAGCCTGATTTAATCTCCACTGATTCCAGCAGAAATGAAATCAGAGTTTGAGTCACAGACAATAATTACTGATAATGACCAGACCCCTTAGCACATCTCTGCTCCCCCTGCAAGTGGATCAGAATATGCTGTATATCAGAATATTCAGATGTTCTTGTTACCCCCTTTCCCTGGGTGAAAAGGACATGGAACACCTGTAAACCCTTGCATGATGTTTTTCCTTTTCCAGACTTACAACTGTCTCTCTGATGGTGAATTCCAGCTCATCAGGCAAACACTCCTCATTTTCTTCCAGGACATGCACATCAGGGTAAGAGCCCGATACAAGCAGGCAGGGAGAATGACAGGGAGTTTGGGGCTGGGATACAAAGGGATCTGCTTATAAATACTGCAGGTTTGGGTTTGTTACTTGTGCTTTTCAGTCATCTTGATGTGCTTGTAATTGCACTCAAATTTCACAGGTTGAGCACATCTACTACAATAATGCTGAATAATTCTACAATATTATGAAAAAAGGAATCTCTACCAGTATGAGTTGCTGATAGATAAATCCATTTTTCCTTTTAGGAGAAATTTGATATGAAACCTTGGTATTCTCTAAATAAATTGATCACACTCCACGTGCACAAACAGGACGTCGTTTTTAATACAATTTTTTTAATGTTAGATCAGCGTGCCCATCCTCTGCAGCACAATTCCACATCACTGGCTTTGTAAATACATCCCTGTACACACATCAAGAGCTCTAGGAAACCTTCCCCAGTGTAGGCAGAGAGGCTCAAGCTCGGATTTCAGGGAATTCGGATGGGAAGGTCCCTAGAGGATTTCCCCAGTGATGTTTGTGATTTCCTTTTGCAGGTCTCCATCTTCCTGAAGGATAAAGTGCAAAACTCCAACGGTCGCTTCGTGCTGCCCATCTCAGGGCCTGTCCCGTGGGGCACAGAGGTGCCAGGGCTCATCAGGTGAGCTGGTGCCATGTGTGGGGCTGCTCAGGGAGGAGCATTTCATTCCAGAGGGCTCAGGAATCCAGCTCAGACTGCCATTCCTGTTGCATGGATAGCTGAACCTCCAGTAAATACTATTTAAAGGGCAGGATTTGGGGCTAAGTCACCCAGCAATGAAATGCTGAGCTGCTTTTGGAGTTTTCTATCCCAGGAAATTAGCTGTTAGTAACTTACCCTATAAAAAAGGCATTTACCAATGTACAAAATAGTTTTATTCCCCTTTTGCAGGAAGCAGAGGGATTAGGTACTGAAAATCAGGACTAAAACGACTAAATGTTTCAATAATGCCTTGTTTTTAAGGATATTCAATCACAAAGGAGTGGAAGTTAAAAGGGCTGAGTTTACCACTGCTGGGAATTATGTTGCTCCACAAAGGGAAGGATCTTTTGAGCTTTATGGAGACAGAGTCCTCAAACTTGGAACAAATATGTAAGTAATTTTTGTTTCTATGTAGAAACCTCAACCAAAAGCTGATTGTTCTGAAGCCTGGTGTGGTTTTGGCCTCTTTTGCTATTAATTATCAGGTTGACTTTGTTACAAGGTGCTGTCCTGCACCAGGACATGTGTGGACAGTGTCTAAAGAGCTGCAGAAAACAGCAAAACTCTGATTTATATCCACAGTGGAGCTGAGGAAAGAGTGTTCTCACCTGGTGCTACATTTTATGTGAAATGTGATTTAATGTAACCACGGTGAAGAAATCCTCTCTGTTCTCCACATTTGCCTTAATGTACCTTTTCCATCCACAGAGACCCGTGTTCCTTCTCACAGCTTTGTCCTTCACACGTCTCAGTGCCTCATTATTGCACCACACTGAGCTGTAACTTCTCATTGCAATCGTTCAGTCTTCAGAGAAATACCCTAAAATCCTGCATCCTGTGCTGCTCCCTCTGGTTCCTGTACCTCATCCCAGTAACAGGCTGTTCTTCCCCATGTGTTTTCCTCTCTAGGTACAGCGTGACCCGGCCAGTGGAGACACACATGTCGGGATCATCCAAAAACCTGGCATCCCAGGCAAAGGTTAGTGTAGTCCTGTACCTATCACTGCTTAAACTGGCCTAATTCTCAGTCCCTAGGTATGGGATAAATTCAGGGAAGCTTTTCTGTTGTTCTCAGAGCCTCATGCAATCCTCCCCAGTCCTTTGAAGCCAGGGGAAGGGCACGTTTTCCCAAAGAATCCACGTGCTTCCATTTTAATCTCAGAAAACAGAAAGTTGGCTTTACAGCTTTCTCATTTGTCCAATTTAGCTGGAAAAGCATCTTGTGCTGAGTGTATAAATTCAAGCAACCATTTCCAATATCGAGCTGGTGATTAGTGGTTATCTGCACAATATGTCCCAGGAACAACAGGGAAATATGTTTATATCCCTCTGAAGGACATGTATGGAATATCAAAGCTCCTTGCAGCCCCCATCTCCCAGGTAATTGCCCAATGAGCCCATTGCTGTTTCCTGCAGGAGAACATAGCCCCCAACCCTCTTGCTAAAGAAGAGCTGAACTTTCTGGCTCGGCTGCTGGGAGGTTTGGACGTGCAGAAACCTGCTGGTGGCGAGACGGGATTTCGGCTGAACTTGTTCACGACTGATGAGGAGGAAGAGTATGCTGGAGTTCTTCTTGGTGTGGGTTTGGGGTGTCCTGTGGGGAGCCCTGGGGACCAAAACTGGCCCTCGACAGCTTTAGGGTCAGACCAGCACGTTGTTATCCTGCTCCAGATGGAGCTGTGATGCAGCCTTGCTCCAGATGCCACTGGCTGGGATCTGTTTGGAGGGACAGAAACATCCATTCAGCAGGATGTGTTTAACTGTTCTTCTACACTTAACAAAAAAGTGTAGGATGGAGAGAAGCCTCCAAACTGGGGTGAATACATTAATTTGCCAAGTAGGAATAGAGGCATTGTTCAGACGTCATAGAATTACAGAATGGTTTGGGTTGGAAGGGACCTTAAGGGTCCTCTAATTCCACCCTGCCATGGGAAGGGACACCTTCCACTAGACCAGGTTGCTTCAAGCCCCATCCAGTCTGGCCCTATGAGCATCCTCTGAGCATCATTTGTGCCTACAGGAGCCTCATGAAGTCTGATTTTTATCACTTCCTTGTACATCTTCATGGGATTAACCACTCTTATCATGTTTGTAATCAAGGCACGCGGCACAGACCAGGCCAGAGGAGTTGTCCTACAAGGTTATCAACATTGAAGCCACACAGGTACGTAATATGTTTCACATCACTGGTTCTCACCCTCCCTGCCTTGCTAAGGCCTGTGTTTCACCCAGAGCAGGGACTTAAAAATACATTTTTTCCCATTTCACTTAAACTCATAATTAAGTAATGACCAATTTTCTGCCAAGACAGTGGAATTGGTGATGATTTACTAAGAAAACTTGAATCCTGACAAATACCAGGACAAGTTTTTAGCTGACTTGGATGTAGAAGGGACACGTCCCAGTCCAGCCCAGTCGCGGCCGCGGTAGCAGCGCGGGGGCCCCGGCGGTGGCTGAGCGCGGTGTCTGTCCCGCAGGAGCCGGGGCGGCGGGCGGAGCTGTCCCGCATCCTGGGGGAGCTGGAGGTGGCGGAGCCGCGCCCGGGCAGCGCCGAGAAGGGCGAAGACCTGCTGGCCCTGATGGACGGGCTCTGAGCGGGACACCTAGACCAGGTTGCCTGGGGACACCGCGACCTGGGGACAGCGGGACCCACAGACACCGGGACACGGGGACAGCGGAACCCACGGACAATGCGACATGCGGACACCGTNACAGCGAGTGTGGAGGGGGGGTGGTAAAGGAAGTGAGAGTGCGAGGGGGACACGAAGCACCCCAGCGTGCAGGGGGCCGCGGGGGCAGTGTGCCAGGGGGGTGGGCGAGGAGAATGGGAGTGACTGGGGAGAGGGGCAGCGTGCGGTGGGTGTGTGAGGGGTGGTAGGAGCGCGTAGGGCAATGCAAGCAGTGGTATGTGCGCAGATGAACGCGCGGGTAAGTGTGAAAGGGGTGGTACGTGTGCAGGTGGGCGTGTGACCGGTGGTAGACGTGCAGGTGAGAGCGCAAGGGGCGATGTGTGTGTACAGGGTTCGGTCCGTGTGCAGGGGGGTGTGTGAGAGCTGCTCCATGTGCAGGTGGGCGTGCAGGCGTTGGTGTGCAGATGTTTTTGTGGGGGTCGATCTGTGGG
>VXAC01006907.1:12851-76069 GCA_013399225.1 Rhipidura dahli | reverse complement strand
CCGTGGGTGTGTGAGGGGTCAGTGAGAGGGGGGGGAACCGGGACCGAGCCGTGGGTATGTGAGGGGTCAGTGAGAGCGGGGGGAACCGGGGCCGAGCTGTGGGTGTGTGAGGGGTGAAAGAGAGCGGGGAGGAGCCGGTACCGGGGCTGGGGCCGTGGCTGAGTGAGGAGAATGAGAGAGAGGGGTGTGGAAAGCGGGATCGGGGCCGTGGCCGTGTCTGAGAGACGAGGGGAACTGGGGCCGTCCGTGAATGAGGGGGGAAACCGGGTTGAGCGGGGGCGACATGGCCCCGGGACCCGTCACCATCCCGGTCCCACTGTGCGAGGGGGCGGTCGGGCCCCGCGTTGGGCCGGGCCGGGCGCTGCGGGGAGACGCGCCGGTGTTACCGATCGTTCGACGGGACCGAGCCGGGGGAGCCCCGCAGCTGCCGGTGCAGCGGTGCTCTCCAGGCTGGGGGGCTGGGTTTGAAAAGGCTCCTTCGTAAATCGCTCATTTGTCCCTTTCTGCCCGGCAGGAGCTCGGGGGGTTGGGGCGCTGCTGCTGCCGGCACAGGGACAGGTCCAGGGGGTCGAGGGAGGCACAGCCCGTCATTGGGGCTGATTTTGCCTCCAGTCTGGGCAGGAATCTCTGAATTTTGTTTGGGACCTCTGTGCCTAGGAGGAGCCTCGTGTGCCTCAGCAGTGAGTAGGTGAGGGCTGTGCCTCTGAGTGAGGGTGAGTAACATCAGCAGGTGTCGGAGCGAGGGACAGACCCTGCCCTGCTCAGCCGAGGGGCTGAGGGGGTGGGGGACCTCACCCAGAGCCGGGTGCTGTCCTTAGCTGGTCATGGCCTTTGGGAGCCCTGCTGCCTGTGCAGTTCTGAGGGTGTGAAAGGTCTCACTGGCACAGGAGGTTTGGGGTTCCTCGTGTGCCCATCCAGCTGCTCCCTCCTGCCCAGGCTGTGCTGGAATGTGCTGCACTGGTGTTGTGGGTTCAGTTCCTTGCTAGCTTAGAGCCTTAATGTATGGACTTAACATATACTGGTATGAACAGGTCTGCTGGGGGTCTCAGGCTGCAATCCCGTGTCCAGAGGGAGCTGGAGAAGTCAGAGCAGAGGCCATTGCCTGGTGTGGTGGGGCTGAGCCACCCCTGCTCTGCCGTGTGCTGCAGGACAGCCAGCTCCTCTAAGGCAGCAGGGACACAATGGGTCACAGGTGAGGTGCCTGTCACCCAGGTGAGGCGTGACCTGAGGGACAGCATGGGAGCACTCACCTGCTGGCATGGAGCCCCGGGCCAGCAGCAGTCAGGATTCAGGACATCCTTGCTCGTTGCTGGAGGGCTCATGTTGCATCCTTTGATTGTTTCTCTGTGGTATCCATGCTGAGGGTTTGATCACGTAATTGTGACCAAAGTTCAGCTGGGTTGTGACCCTCAGGATGTTATAGAGTTTGAAACAGGCAAGGAAAGCCTCATAGGCACCGAGCTGAGCTGTGATTCAGCACAGAAAGGACATTGACCTGTTGGAGCGAGTCCAGAGGAGGCACAAGTTGATCAGAGGGCTGGAGCACTTCTGCTATGAGCGAATTGGGGTTGTTCATCCTGGAGAAGGAAGCCTTCAGGGTGACATAACTGCCCCTTTCAGTACCTGCATGGGCTACAAGAAAGATGGGCAGAGGCTATTTACAAGAGCCTCAAGTGGCAAGGCAAGGGGGAATGGCTTTACACTGACAGAGGGCAGGGTTAGATGGGATATTAGGGAGAAATTCCTCCCTGCGAGGGTGGTGAGGCCCTGGCACAGGTTGCCCAGAGAAGCTGTGGCTGCCCCATCTGTGCAAATGTTCCAGGCCAGGTGGAATGGGACTTTGGAGCAACCTGGGATAGTGAAAAGTCTCTTTGCTCATGGCAGCGGGGTAGAAGGGTCTTTAAGGTCACTCCCAACCCAAACCAGTCTGTGACTATGAATAAGGACAGCCCTGGGGATTGTGCCTGAGCTGCCCACTGAGGGCACCTGTGAAGAGGCTCCAGGTGCTCCGGGCAGGTACAGTGTATATCTCCTTCCTGCCTGGGAGCTCCTGCTGGACAGAGTAGGCTCTGTGTGTCCGTGGTCATTTTCTGTGTGAAACAGCCTTTTTTGGTTAATATTTTTTGGCCAGTGTGCAGTTCCTGCCAGTGTGTTGTCATACTGCAAACCCCAGTAGCGTAGGCCTGGCGGTGTGTGTGTGTGCAGGTAACTTCAACACGTTTGTCTCCAGGTAGGGCCAGGTGAGTCACCGCTGTGAGAAACTGCAGCCACACCTCGCTGGGAAGTGTCAGCACGTGTGCGGGTCACGCCGCGCTCTGTGCACACAGAGGTCCTGCTGCAGGGGGTTATGGCATATTCATAGCCTCCTAAGCAGTAAATGAGAAATAAAACCTCCTAACACAACCCACCCTTCACCCCTGGTGGGGTTTGGAAGGTCAACACGGCCCAACCACAGGCACAGACCGGGGCAGGGACTCGTGTGCTGGGGCAGTGGTGCAGCCTCAAGTGCTGCAGCTGTGTTTCCAGGCTTCTGCTGCGAGGGTGTTGGGCTGGAATGAGGATTTTTCCTGGTGGATGTGGCCTGTGCTTCAGCACGAAAGGGTTAAGCTGAGGTTGGTGTTTATGTAACCAAAGAGGGAACTCCCAGAGATGAGTCCTTGGCTATCTCATGTGTTGATGCATCAGAAGGGCTTGAAGAAAGCCTGGCTTGTTGCTTGCGCCGTAATTACGCACTGGAACCCTGTGCTTCAGAGTTTCCCCGGCTGCCGAGGGGGTGGGGGCTGGGATGGAATTTGCTTTCCCTGATGTGTGACTTGGCCTGTGGAAGCCTTTTTTGTCCCTGAGGAGCAGGAGACTGACCACAGCTGGATGTGGGTGGAGGTAAGGTGTGCTGGGCTCCCGTATGGGCTCCCAGGTGCTGTCTGTGCCTTGTTCGTGTGCCTGGGATTCAGCTGATTCGCGGGTTGGGCTGAGGAAGGAGGTTCTCCAGTGGGGGGGGAGGCTGCTAGAGGTGTTTCTGTCTCCCAGCTTGTAGAGCTCAGCAAGTCCATGCTTTGCTGGGTGCCTTCCGACAGCACAGGGCTGTCTCAGCCCTTTGTGCTGCACCAGTGCCCCAGGATTCTTCCTATTCCTCTGGGCAGAGAAACTCTGTGCCTGGTTTTGAGCAAACTTCTCGCTTAGGCAAGAAGTTGAATGAGTCTCCGCTCAGTTCCAAGAACCCTGTGAGTCAGGGCTCCGTTTCGGGAGCAGGCTTCCCTTCCCGGAAGGGCAGCGCAGCGGAACCCAGGCTGTACTGAGTCATCCAATGGGCTTTTTTTATATGTATGTTATTACTTCTCTTAGAGAACGGTTCAACTTCCAGAGCCTTCAGTAATGTTCACATTCCTGCATAAGGAATCTCCCACATGCTGTGCAGAGGGAGGAGAGTGGAGCCCACCCTGATGCCCCCGCTCCTCCTCCCCACATGCCCATGTGGGATGATGAGCAAGGAGCCAGGGAAGGGCTGAGGCTTCCCCTGTGCATTCCACATTATCTTTGGGGATGAAATTGTGCCTGGCTGATGTCAGGAAGGCTGAGCTGCAGGAGGGACAGCACAGACAGGATGGGCCTGGTTTGACACTGAAGAACAAAACAAAAGTCCTGTGACTGAAACTCTGAAGGACACTATGTCCAGAAAGTAACTTTTGCCTGATTAAGGGTCATAAATATTAAAATGCACATCAGTCTAGTGAAGTACATGCTACCACACATGACTTTATTGCTCAATTTCCCTTCTAGATCATGCTGTGTGTGACGTGGGAGGAAGAGGATAAGGGTGGGCTGTGGATGAGGGGGGCAGAAATTTCACCTGGTGAGGAAGAAAAGCTAAAAAGCCCTTGGAGGCACTGGTTGGGCAACTCTCCTCTCTCTGCTCCCAGGGTGGGATGATGCCTTCTTGATGTGCTCCTGGTCTCTGAGGACCAGCTAGGACACCAGGGGTGTGTTTTTGACCAAATTTCATACACTTAATGCAACGGCCTGCTTTCCTTGGGATCTGCCCTGCAAACATTCCCTTTAATCCCCCAGCCAGTGACTCCTCCACAGGCTTGCCTGATCCAAACTCCGCCTGTTCTCAGGGAAGCTTTTCCAATGAGAACCGGGGCTCTGTCCCTGGGAGTGTTGATGACTCGGGTCTGAGCTGTTCCTGGCCGGGTTTGCCCGGGAAGGAGTGAGGCAACACTGGGATCGTCGCTCCTTGCAGTGACACCAACCTGCTGATGTTCCATGTGGGAAGCTGGGCCGTACTCCAGCTTTTACCCATTTAATATTTTGTTCATGGAGGTTTTTTAGGTCATGTCCAACACAGTTTTCCATGAGCCAGGCTTAAATGTGAACTTGGATTAACCCTCACTGATAAAGACTGCCCACTGTGGTACTTGGGTGGGAAAAGGTACAGCCTGGTGCTACTCATGATTCCCTTTTTTGGCTTCATTTTTGCAAACATGAAGGATGCACAGAGAGGAACAAAAACCTGTGGAGCAGGTCTCCAGCTTCATCCCAAACGCTACAGCTTTTGGCTTTAGGAGGGAACGCTGGACAGGAATGCCACTATGTTGGGTGGCGGGATGTTTCCCATCTGTGGGCACCAGAGGCAGGTCCTGAGCTCCTAGAAGGAGCTTCTTCTCAGCAGTCCTGAATTTCCAGCAGGTGCTCTTGGGCTCTCTTGTCACCTGCTACTGGTTCCCAGCTCATCCACTGCCTTATTCACCATGATCAGGTCATCACAGCAGCAGGGTTGAGCACTTCTGGAGTTCCCAGTCCTCACACTAGAAGTGTCACCACCCCTGAGTTTGTGTTGTGCCCTTGGTGCAAGACAAACGCCCCGAAAGTGAGGTGGGTGCTGGATCCAGATCCGTGAGTGGTTTCTGTGCTGCTGAGTAATCCTGCTCATGCCCCAAAGGTACCTTTTCCAGCTCCAGCTCTGAGCTGTGGCTGCTGGACTGCAGGACCTGCTTGTTCCTTATTCTGGGATGAAAAGGGCAGTTTCCTCAAGTGATGTTTTTTGTTGTTACACTGGGCACTGGGACATGCAGTAATTCAGGAACTAGACTATTTCCTTAAGCTACAGAATTAAAAGGCATTACATTTAGGTCTCCAAATGAATTGATTCATAATTCTATTAAAGCCATAGCTAACACAGTGAGATGCTTTGGACACTTCTCCAGTGAGATGTTCGATACATCTAGTGTGTGACATCTAAATTAAGTATGAATTTCTGTGCTGGACTTGTAACTTTGTCCGTGTGAGGGACCATTTTTGTTCTGATAGCAGGACAAGGGAAGAGGGTGGTTTGATATGGTTTGGATTTAGGGGGAAGGGATGACTCTGTCCACAGACAGCTGGGACTTTCCAGTTCTTGAGACTGAAAAGAAAAATAAATCATTTTAATATCAGCAGGATAAGTCTTGAGAGTCTCCTTCATCTCTGCAAGGAACCAGGATAAACCCATGTTTAAAACACTCCATCCCAGGGACAGTGATACCAGATACTGATCTAACCTGAACTCTGATAACTCCTAGCATAATAAAAAACTGCTGGTGGTGGTGAGGAGTGTCCTGGTGCTCACTCGGGTGTGTTTGAGATGATGTTAAGCCCAGGCAGGTGCTGCATGGCAGGGGCTGAAGTGGAGCTGTGTTTGTCCCTGCTCTGAAGGTCTGTCCTGTGTCACTTTAGAGATTGGTGACGTGGGAGTTTGTCCTGCAGTGCAGGGACTGAACTTCCAGAGCCCTTTTATTCTCTCACGTGATACCAGGAGCTTCAATTCTTTTCCAAGCCCAAACACACACAGATATTTGGGGCCATAAAGGTTCAATTCATCCTGTGTTATCATAGTCAGAATAATCCAGAACCGCTGCATCAAGTGTATCTCATTTCACATTACAGAGTCCTCGACCTTTTGCCCATCCAGCCTTCTCCAAGGTGATGACTCCTGTCTCCTGAGACGTTGGAAAACCTAGTTTGGAAGAAGAGTAACGATACAGTTGATGCTGAACTACGTGAGTCCTCAGGTTGTTTTGTTTACTATAACACCATTTGCACCAGCAAGCCTGTCCAGGCCAAATGGCACAACGGGTTTATCCCAGAGTTCCTGTGCAGGGGGTTTCTCCAGTGGAAATGTTACTCACACGTTTCCAGCAGAGGTGGTGATGTACAAGGAGAAGAGGAGTTTCTAAGGATGTTGGGTCAGGGATGTGGAATGAACAGAGCAAGAACATGGGGTTCAGAACTGTGTTCTCTTCAGCTCACTGGGATGGTGACACTGCTCTGTGGGGGTGTGAAGGTGCTGGGAGTTGGGAGTGCAAGGATGCAAAGTCTGCTGCAAGACTCCTCCCTTTATCTCCTGGGTATCGCTGGTCCTGGACAGGTGCTGCTGGATGAATCAATGCAGTGAGATCAGCCTGTGTCCACAGAAAGGGCGGGACTGCCCGAGGGTGAACTTCACTCAGAGGGAGGTGATTTATCAGTCTCTTACATGGTGTAACACCAGGGCTCTTCTAAAACAAATATGCACAACCCAAAAACTATTTTCCCCTCTCTGTTGTAGTAACCTCTTAGGGAAGATTTTTTCCAGGATTGAGTGTGAGTAAGGAAATGGAGCTGTGCTTGGTTCCTCTTCTCACCTACCCCCCAAGTCTCTTCAAAAAGTGAGAGCACAGACATTGAATATGTAGATGTTTGTGAAAGTCTTTGAAGCTATTTTCCAAAAGCTAGAGGTGAAGAGGAGGTGTACTGGGAGCAAAGCTTCCATTGGCGGGAGCTCCACATCAGGATGTGGAGAGCTCACAGCACACCGGGGGCAGCCCAGCAGCTCACCTGAGAGGTGCTTTTCTAGCTACACTGAAACAAGAGTTTCCTTTAGAGAAGGAATTGTTTTAGTCATAAGCCTTGAATCTGTTTGGCCCTTTAGGTCTTGGTTGTACAGTACTGACCCAAATTCTCTTTAGATTTCTGAGCAGCAGAAAATGCATGTTGGAAATTAGACTTTCTGCACTGCCTGAATAAGGAGGTGGTAGTTGAGGTTTCAGTTGTTGGTGTTGAATAGTGGTGTGGATCCTCTGTGGAGGAACCCCCAAAATCCCCCGGGCTGCAGCAGCGGACACCCATACACAGGGCTAACTTGGGCATCTTCTTTGAGAGCTTTTGGAATATGTTAATTTGCAAACTTGTTTTTGCTGTAAAACAAGCTTTAATTATCTTGACTTGTTCCCACTATGTCTCTCAGACAACTGTTGTAGGAAATGTTGCCCTGAATAACGAGGCTGATTTATGCCTTGAGAACTGCTCTGAGCCTGCAGCCCACCCCTGGTCTGTCAGCAGGGAGCCGGGGCTGTGTGTAGACACACAAGTAGGCAGAGCCACCAGTGCATCCGTAGGTGAGAGCCTTCCAGTACAAATCGGGGATAGCAGGAGAAAATAACTTGGTGGCTCATCAGATGGATCTCTCTTCTCTTTCAAGAGCTGAGGATGAAGCGGCGAGCATCGGACAGAGGAGCCGGGGAAACATCCGCTAAGGCAAAGGCTCTGTGCGCGGGGATTTCTGGGAATAACGCCAAGAGAGCAGGTCCCTTCATCCTGGGTAAGCAGGGAGGGGCTTCTGCAGTTGGCAAGGTGGCTGCTGGTGGCAAAACTGAAAACAAAAGGTGCTGTGTAACTCGGTGTCTTAGCTGAGAGTGCGGGTCACTGGATGTGCAGAGCAGCAGCCTGAGAGCTCCTGCAGGTGACCAAGCTGAGGAGACGTGGGTTGCCAGTGCAGTAAGGCAGGCAGGGCTTGGGAGAGAAAGATGAGATTTTGTTTTTACCCCCTTGGGGGGTTTTTTTGTTGATTTTTTAAAATTTTTTTAACTCTTTTCTTAAACTTTGCTTAAGACCAAATTCATTGGAGGGCTTTTTCATTAGATCTGCCGACCTGGAATGTATTGTCACATCAGCATGGGGACAACTTAATAATTCACTAGTGCGCACTCAGAGTGGTATGTGCCAAGGCAAGGCCACTCTGCCAGCTCTGGAGAGTTGCTAGAATAGTTGTTGGTTCAGAACTGGTGATATAAACTGTCAGAAATCATAGACTTTACATTGGAAACCAATGGATAATCAATTGGAGCTAACTGATTTAAAGTGAGGAGTGGAGACTGTATGTTAACTTGAAATCTGGGCTAATTTGAACACCCCTGGGCCATCCCTGCAGGGATGGCAGCTGTGTTCTCAGGTGTGGCAGTAACAGTTGCCATGGGTGTTGCTGTGAATGTAAGAGCTGTGTGGTTCAGGCATGCAGAAATTAGGATTTCTGCAAACAGCTGGGCCATGTGTGGGCTTTGATAAATCTTTCTCCAGGAAACAATTGAAACATTGTCCCAAAAGGTTTCAGAGTTCAAGACTTTTTCGTTTTTTTTTTTTGCTTCAGATTTGTGAAAATGCACTCAAGCTCCTGCAAAAACGGGAACTTGGTGCAAGCAAACATAGCTGGTGACAGCTGATGTAACCCGGGTTAGTCACTGCTGCTGGAGGGAAAACAAGTCTGTTTCTGCTTTGTGCTGTAGGTCCACGTTTAGGTAACTCCCCTGTGCCAAGTATTGTTCAGTGTTTGGCAAGAAAGGACGGGACAGATGACTTTTATCAGCTGAAGGTAAGCAAACTGCAGGCTCCCAGACCTTCAGGGCTCTCCAGCTCTGAAGTGCAGAAGCACTTGGGCAATGAATGGGTGGTGTGGGCTGAACCAGTGCAGTGGGACGTGGCTGCTGCAGCTTCCCCTTGGCAGGGCAGTGCTGCCAGGTGCAGATCTGTGTCCCTGTCAGCCCTGAGACGAGGCCTCTGCTGCTGTGCTGCTCTCCTAGAGCCCTTGGATCTGTGCCTGAATGGGGCAGCTCCAGGAAGATAAAAGCACCTGGGATATTTGCAAACACTCACCTTTCCATGTTAATGAAGCTGCTGCTGTGCATTCTGCATGGATGGTGCTGAGTTCAGATGGGCCTGTGGCAAGGACACAACCATCAGAGCAATTGCACCAGCTCTTAAACACATGGGAAGGGCTTGGTGGCATTTGGTTGTCTCTGGGAACTGTAAAGGCCTTTTCCCTTTTCCCGAAGATTCTCACCTTAGAAGAAAGGGGTGATAAAGGAATAGAAACCCAGGAGGAGCGACAGGGCAAGATGCTGCTGCACACGGAGTATTCTCTTCTTTCCCTGCTCCACAACCAGGAAGGAGTGGTCCATCATCACGGGCTCTTCCAGGTACACTTGGTCACCATCCAGGCTGGGGCAATGCCAGGGATTGCTGATGGATTGAGCTGCTTTTGTTTAATGTGCAGTTCGTGCTGACCCTGCACTTGTGTGTCCAAGTTCCGGGACTCTGAGGTTAACCACTTCTGCTTCAAACAGGAGCTCTGGAGAGTACAGGAGGATTTTGGGAAATGTGAGAACATCCACAGATGGGACAGGCACTTAGCACTCCCCCTTCAAACAGAACAACAGCTGTTTCACTGGCAAATTAATTAGCACCTTTTAGAATTAAATTTCTGCTTTTTGGTACTATTTATAACTTGTAAGAGGGGACAAATAGCCAAGAAATTGCTTCAGCAAGTTAAACCAGTCACTGTGCTGGTCAGTTTTTGTGTGAGTGAATTGTGTTGGTGTTGGTGCCTTGAGGGCTGTTCACTGATGTGAGGGGCTGATAGCAATTACTGCTTTGGGTGTTGGTATTGCCTGACTTGCTGGTTACATTTTGTCAACACACTTTTCACTGGAGACCATCTGTACTAAATGCTAAATAGGCCAAATGTCCAGCTCAGCTGTGTCTTGTTTAATGTCACGGAAGAACTGCTAATTGTGCCTTGAGATTTCTGTTCTCATGAATGGTGTGTTGGATCCCTGCTGTTCCCAGAGGCTGCTCCACTGCAGAGCTGTCCTGGGTTCAGCTCGAGGTGTCTGTGTGCATGAAAAGCCTCAGTGCTGATGTGCACACTGAGCCACATAGCAGAGACTTCCTCTGCCTTCTGCGTTCCTCCTTCTCCTCCTAGGAAAAGTTCTTCCCAGTGAGGCTGGGGGGGGCCCTGTCACAGGGTGCCCAGAGCAGCTGTGGCTGCCCCTGGATCCCTGGAAGTGTCCAAGGCCAGGTTGGATGGGGCTCAGAGCAGCCTGGGATACTGAAAGGTGTCCCTTCCCATGGCAGGGGATGGAATGAGATGAACTTCAAGTTTCCTCCAACCCAAACCAGTCTGGGATTCTGTGATTCATTAAACAGAGCTCCTTTATCTTTTTGAAATCCTGCCTTGGAGCAAAGACCAAGCACTGTGATTGGACTTGCTCATTTTGAGATCACCCCCCAGTTATCCAGTTATTTATTCTGCCAGGCTCTGTGCAAGTGCCCTGGAGCTTCCCTGAGGGGCTGCTCCTGTGTTTGCCTCCCTGCAGGACCGAGCTTGTGAAATCATAGAAGATCTCGAAGCCAACAGGATGGTCAGAAAGATGAAGAAGCGCATTTGCCTGGTGTTGGACTGTCTCTGTGCTCACGATTTCAGTGACAAGACAGCAGATCTGATCAATCTGCAGCATTATGTCATTAAAGAGAAGAGACTCAGCGAGCGGGAGACCGTGGTGATATTTTATGACGTGGTACGAGTGGTAGAAGCATTACACAAGGTGAGAGCTTGGTCCTCCCTTCCAGTGCTGGGAGACAGAGTTTTCCCACGTTAGAACAGTAGATGCTTCAAAACTTCCTGGGTCAGGCAGTGGCCAGGTTACAGGGCATGGATGTTAACAGTGTTCTGTGTAAGACCTCGTGCCCCAAGCCCTAAAGAGCATTCCCTTCCCTC
Source organism: Rhipidura dahli (assembly GCA_013399225.1). NCBI lineage: Eukaryota > Metazoa > Chordata > Aves > Passeriformes > Rhipiduridae > Rhipidura > Rhipidura dahli. The sequence continues at coordinate 65,223 of VXAC01006907.1, read as the reverse complement.
CCTGCTCCTCATGTTTCTGGATGATTATGTGGTGTTTGTGGGCTGTGGAGAGGGGCCAGCTGGGCTGAGGACAGGTCAGGTGAACCACAGCGTGGTAACCTCAGACAAGGGCAGTCAAAGATGAGAGCAGAGCCTGATCAAACACAGGAAACAGAAACTGTTTCCTTGTGAAGCAAGAGAAATCACAGTGTAAGAATTGATTTGAGATCAGAACCTCAAGCTACAAGTTTTGAGATCAACTAACTAGAAACTATTGTAATAAAAATGGATTCTGCTGATTGTCCTGCTTTGGCAGGGCAGTGCAGGTGGGTCTGTTAAATGAATGCTCATCAGATTGTTCAAACCAAGCCTGGACACTTCAGTTTCAGGTCTCTTAGGTACACTAAGTCCGTGTTCAAATTTGCTTATTCTGTCCTGATTACAATCAAAAGTGAAGGGCATAAAGTACCCAGGGTGGAACCTGACCTGAAACCTTGACCTGGCTTATTTCAGAGAGTGCAGATGCCATGATTTCTTTTTAGTGCTCTTTTTAGTGTCCAAGTATGAAATTTATACCTCTACAACAAACAGGCTTTTGCTCATGTAATATTCTTATATTTTTTACAGAAAAATATTGTGCACAGAGACTTGAAACTAGGAAACATGGTGCTAAACAAAAGGTAAGTCTGCTGGAGAGCTGCTGGCCTGGCAGCCAGCCTTGTTTCTTCCCTGAGGCAGGTTTCTAATACAAGCACAGCCAAAGGCAGCACTCGTTGAGTGCCCTTGTGCACTCAGCCCTCAAGGAGTGTGAGGGAAAGGGAAGCAGGCTGTGCAAAAATACAAATCCAGCTCAAAATTATATAAATTAATCTCCAAAAATGTATTTAGCCCCACCTAGGTAGTTTATTTTTCCCACCCAGCTTAGTGGCCCCTTGTCAGGACTCTTTTTTTTGGATTCTAACTGCTGAAAAGTGAATTTTATAGTAATTTAGTAACCTGCAAGAGAAGTACTGATTTTACATACATTTAAAAAAAGTGTGGTGGTTGGTTCTGTTCCCATCATTCACCCTCCATCGTGCTGAAGGCATTCCCAGCCCTGCTGGCTGTGCTACAATCACAGCAGTGTTAGATCTGACTGCTGCACTACTGTGTTTTTGCTAGCAGTGAAATATTGACTTATCTAAACAAAAGCACTTCTGTCCAGTGTGTATTTGTGTATGAAATGGCTCCCTTGTTCCATTTGCTGGTTTGATGGGAGCCTCTGGAGCCTGGCAGGTGCTGGATGCTGGTGCAGACCCAGAGGGAACAGCCCAGAGAGGGGCAGGAGCTCAGCAGGAACTCAGGGCAGGGGGTGGTGGCTCTGCTTGGTGGCTCTTTGGAGCTGCTCAGTGCTTTGGGGTCTGTGTTATTTAGCTGGCAGCCTAGTTCAGCTCAGATCCTCTGCTCTCTCCTCCAGGATTACATTACTGACTAAATATTTTGCACTAACTTGAAGAATGAGTGGAATTCATCCTTTTCACACTGTCTGAGTTTCTGTGCAATGAGTAAAAAGCGGGAAGGCTGGAGTTCTGCAGGCTTTGAGTCTACAAAGCTTGCAGGTTTGCTGGGCTCACAGCTTGCTGCTTTCTCCTCCCTAACACTGAAAGGAAACAGGTTTTATCTAGAGAGCTTGAACTTCTTGGTTCCCCCCACACACACACGCAGCAGCTGCTACTTCTCAGGGCCACCTCTAAGTTGTTTCGAGTTGTTTCTGTAGTTTCTGTGGAGCTGCTGTAAAATGAATCTCTTCTGCTTGCTGCTTTGATTCTCCTTGCTGGAAGAGGCAGACAAAGGTTGGTGCTTTAAAGGATCCACACAGAGCTTCCCTTCTTGTCTGGGCACTGAGTGCAGGGGAGCACCCCACAGATGGGGCTGCACCCAGGGCCCCACTAACAGGGGGAGGTGTTTGAAGCTTTGAACACACTTGCCAGAGTCACTCTTTGTGTTACATCTCTGCTTTTGCTTTTTACTAGCAAGCCCATCAGCGTTGGTGAGGGAAAGCTGCAGCCTGTGAGTCACGGGAAAGGGTGGGAGAGGCGTAAGAACGATCTCCATGGAGAGGAGCAGCCGATAGGGCTGAGCAGAACCATTTGTTCTGCTCCAGCCACGCTCACAAAGAGCCAGGTCCCTTCTCATGGCAGGGAATGAAGGTAATAATGTGACACTGCAGGGCCTGGCAGGCACAGCCCACCTGGGGCTCCCTCAGACCTTGTGCCCCATGGACATTAAAGCCTCTCAGGTTTCTTCATTAGTCAGTGCAGGAGTTGGGTGAATACAGATTAGATCAAATTCCAGGGAGTAAATAGAAGCAAGCAACCCTGAACATTTTAGTGTCCTATAGAACACTTAGTCTTTTAAATCCCTAACAAATCCTGCAGCTTGTTATTCAGCCAGGGAAGTCTCCTGACAGTTGAAGCTAACACTTCTTAAACACAAGTCTGTCTGGTTTAATAACCAGCTCTCCATGGCCAACCCACACTTGGTTCTATTTCATTTGTCTGTGAGACTGGCTGGAAATGTTTCTTGGTTATTGTGACTGACTTAATCCATTCTCTCAGGCTCTAGTTGTGAAATACTTTTCAAGAAATGTTCCAGACAGTGTTTTTGTACTCACACCTTTACATTATAAGTTAAAATCCAAATTACCTGAATGACAGAGAAGATTAATGGAACAATAGTTTTGTAATTAGCTCACTTTCATTGGAAAAAAAATCGTTAATGTGAGCTGGCAGTACCACAGGGAAGTAGGAATGAATTAATAAAGAAATTTTGTGTACCTGCAGCTCTGCCTTTTCTGTGGGAGGTTTTTGGGTATTGATCAGGCTTTGTGTTGTGCACACCTGTGTGTGAAGAGCAGTCCTGTGGAACTGCCACCAGGCTCCTGTGTAGGACTCTTGAGTGACACAGGAGTGGTTGTGCAGAGTCTGATCACAACTCCTGCGGCTCCTCTGGTGACTGTAAACACACAGTGCTCAGGAGCTAGGCACGGTGCAGCTTCCACAGGGTATTTTTGTTTTCCCTTGGCTCCCAGAAAATGCTGTGTGGAGAAGATGGCAGCTGGGAAGTGCAGGGCAGAATCAGCAGCTAAAATAAACCTCAGCTTTGCTGACACTCATGCCCTGCAGTGATCAGGCACTGCCTGGGGTAGATCCTGCAGCTCTGGTGCCGCAGGCTAGGATGCTCCTGGGAGATTGGCCAGGGCACCTCTGTGGCTGCAAGATGAGCTAGGTACACCCTGGCTGACACAGGCCACCCAGACATTGTCACAGCTGTCACAGACCCTCTTACTGCCCCTGTGAGTGCCTTGCATGCCTTACTGGCAAGGCATGGAATCCCTCCCCTTTGGGATGGAGTTCATTTTACAGCTCTCTCTGTCTTCTCCCAGCACTTCAAGCTCCCCAGAAAGCCCCACAGACTCAGTCCCTGTTCTGGAGTCAACTTCCTGGCTGTGCTGCATGGCCTGTGCAGGGTGGCCTGTGTTCCCTGACACCTTGTGCTTCTTTCTGCCCAGGACTCACCGGATCACCATCACCAACTTCTGCCTGGGGAAGCACCTGGTGAGCGAGGACGACCTGCTGAAGGACCAGCGCGGGAGCCCTGCCTACATCAGCCCGGACGTGCTCAGCGGTAGGAATTCCCCTCAGCCCCACCTCACCACACATTTCACTCTTTTGTGCCTCCTGACAATAAATAAAACCACCTGTTGTGTTTCCATATGTACCTTCATGAGAGCCTCTTAATTAAGGTCCAGTTAGGAGACTTGGTCCACTTTTCCAGCTGGGAAAGCTGGAGGGAAGGAGCAAGCCTGACTTTTTTCTTAAGGGTTGTCTTAACTTCAAAGCTAATTCAATTCTGGCTGTTCCCAGATGAGTCTGACTGAAGACATGTTCTGTTTCCAGTGTCAGAATTCAGTTCCTGAGGCTTCCCATAAGCTGGAGATAAATCCCTGGGCCTGAGGGGCAGCCAGTCCAGATCCCATCAGTATGTCAGTGTATTCCAGCTGTGCACTAAGAGGAGCAGTTCCTCCAGTTGCTGCTCACTTCCAGGAGGCAGCTAGCAACCCTCTGGGCAGCTTCTGGACCAACAGAGAGGAGTTACTTAAAAATAAAGGAATGATGAGAGCAGGCCAGAGCAGTCTGGGCTGGATCCTCTCTCCAGCAGCCTGGCCTGTGCCTTGTCTCCAGCAGAGGCTTTGAGCAGCATCTGGCTCTAGCTCTGGGAAAGAGCAGCTTTCCCTGGTGTCCTTCTGCCTTTTACTTTTCCCAGTGCATGGGACCATCGAGAACAGCTGTGGTTTCTGTCTAGTTGCTTCAGAAGGTTTCTCTCCTTGAGTGCTCATCTCTTCTCCTGTACCGGCCTTTGAGCAGGCAGTGATGGTCCTGGTTGTCAGTGTAGTGACCCAGGCATCATTTTGGGTTGTTTTTCTTCTCATGCAGGTGAGCTGGACTAGTGTTGAAGGGTCCATGTACAGGTGGGACTGTGCATACAAAGCCTCTCATAAATCCAGATATTGGGCATTAACGCATGAGTTACTTGTTCCTGGTATCCCAAGCGACTGTATTGCAGAAATGCCCTCAGAGGGAGCCTGTCCTGGAACATCCAGACCCAGTGGACTCCCCTCTGGAGGTTTTTTGTCAGGTTTGCAGGCAGCAGCAGTAAATGTAGCCGAGCTCTTCTGTCGTGATCTGCCAGGCAGGTTTGAGGCGCTTCCCTCCCAGCCAGGAAGGTAGCAGAGGCAGGCGAGGAGGTGGATCCTGGGGTTTTTGCAAGCCTTTCCTGTTCTGCAGGATATCCTGAGGCCCTTGTGACCAGATGGATGATAGAAGTCAACTGCTCTGCAGGAGCTTGGAGCAGTTGTGGCTCAAGTGGCTGGAGGACGCTGCAGGGGGCTGCTCCTTCCTGCTCTGGGGTGCTGATCTGTCCAGGCCTCCAGCTACCTTCTCATGTTTCTTCTCAGGGCTCTTGTGGTGTAACTGGCTACAGGGCACTGAACAGGCTGTATTGGCTGATCTCTGACAGCTGAGGCTGCTTGAGATCCTGCAAAGCTCAGCCTTAGCTCAGGACTCATCCTACTCTGCCCAGCCTGGCTCTCGCTGCCATTGTGCTGCACCCCGGCTACGGTGTCTGCCAACAGCCCTTCCCATGGGGCCCATCCTGTGCTCTCCAAAACACTCTCCCAAAATTGCTCAGTCTGCAGTTACCCTCCAAATATCAGAGGAGAAGTTACCTGAGGACATTCCAGGCGTCACCACCACCTTCAGGCTTGGAGCATCCCTCTGTATTGCCGGTGCTCCTGTGCAGGAGGAAGCTGGAACGCCTGAGGAATTAATCATTGTTGTGGGTCTCCAGGAGAAGCTGTCTCTGCTGAGGGATGGCTGCTGAAATGTCACAGAAGGAAAAGTTGGAGGAGTAGGGAGAGGTGTCTTTTTCTGAGCATATAAAGCAAAGAATAATTAGTACAAATACCAAATGCTGTAGCAGTGACTCACTGGGTGAGTCAGAGGAAGTCTCCCAAACCATCCTTTGCCGTACTGTAGCACTGGGGTTTAATTTTGTGACCCTGTCCATGCTGCTGTGTGCTGATTATTGTGACCAAAGGGGTTTAGAAGCAGCATTTCCATCAGGTGAATCCTGGGGCTGCAGGAATGTCTCCTAAGATAGCCTTAGGAATGTCTTGGTGCAGGAAAGCACCTTCCTGCACACTCCATAGCTTTACATCTGGCTTCAGTGGCTGTGTGCTGGCTCTGTCCCACAGTCAGAGTCCTATCTCCATGGGCCCAGTCTTATCTTTCCTGGGCTTCTCTCCTGCCTCCCCCTGCCCTGTGCTCCAAGGCTCTTGAATTCCCTCTGCCTTGGCCCAGACTTGCAGCCAGGTGGCTCTGTGGGATGGTGAGGGACACTGACCTGGGAATTCTAGCACAGCAGTTCCAACTACCTGATGCCCTTAGTTCACAGCAGGGATATTCCTGCTCCGCAGGGAACAGGAAGACACTTGTGTGGAGATGGACAATTTGCTCATTCACAGAGGATGTGCCTTGGTGGGAGTTTTGGTCATGTTAGGGAAAGCCTCAAGTGTCTTGGTTAATGCTTAGAAAAAGGGTCCCACGTGTCCCTGCTGTGGGAGGTGAGGGGGGTTGCCAAGGCTGTGCTTTCCAGGATGTTCAGGCTGGGTGTGCCCTCTCCCTGCAGGCCGGCCATACCGTGGGAAGCCCAGCGACATGTGGGCGTTGGGGGTGGTGCTCTTCACCATGCTCTACGGCCAGTTCCCCTTCTACGACAGCATACCTCAGGAGCTCTTCCGCAAAATCAAGGCTGCCGAGTACACCATCCCCGAGTGAGTACAGCCTGCCCTTCCTGCCTGGCCATGGGGGGGTCTTACTGGGCCAGCTGGAGCTGGAGGGACTCCCCTCAGCACCCCAAGGGTCACAGCAGCACTGACAACAGGCTGTGTGCGGTACACAGCAGGAAGCGGGAGCAGGGCTGGGGCAGCATGTGGGGAGGTGAGGCAGGGTCAGAGCAGGGGTGGCTCCTGTAGCTCCTGGGCTGCAGATTCCCAGCATGTCCATCCTGCCAGCACTCTGCCCACCCCAGGCTCACCATGTGTTGTGTCTCCCAGGGATGGCCGGGTCTCGGAAAACACTGTGTGCTTGATCCGGAAACTGCTGGTCCTGGATCCGCAGCAGCGGCTGACGGCTTCTGAAGTGCTGGATTCCCTCAGCTCCATCATAGCATCCTGGTATGTGCAAGGGGAGAGACAGGACACGCTGTCTCTGGCCACAGGCTGCGTTGCTCCAGCTGTGGCTGGCTCAGCTCACCAGAGGGTCTGGGAACTGCAGTAAGCCTTTAAATCCCACGTGTCCACCCCTGTGTGCTGATGGATACAGCTGGAGAGGCCTGTGCAAGTGCTTACAGCAGCCATGGCCATGGCAGTGGGATCACCCTGGGGCTGGGTGAGGGTGGGTGAGCCAGTGCCATGCTCTGGATCCCAATGCTGTGCTCTCCTCCAGGCAGTCTATGTCCTCACTGAGCGGCCCTTTGCAAGTGGTGCCGGACATAGATGACCAAGTGGCTAATCCCGAAAACCCCCAGGAGGTAGGTTTCCCTGCTTTCCACAGAACTGCTTTTCCATGCCGCTGTGCCAATCTGTCTGTAATGGGAATGGATGGCACCCATTGTGTCCCCAAGCTGGGAAGGGGAGGGTGGGGAGGATGCAGCTGACTCCCTCATGTTGTGCAACGGAAGGAAAGGCCGATGCTGCTGGGACCAGGAGCCACATCCAGCTGGCTGAGCTGCCAGGAAGTGAGCTCGGCCCCAGAGCTGATGAGAGCAGCTCGCTCCACTCCCAGCAGCGCTCACTCCCTCACACACAGCTGGGAATGCTGGGAGGAGGCAGTGGTGTTGGCTCTGGCTCCCAGTGAGCTCTGCCACGGGAGCAAACATCCTGTTTTCCTGCCGGCATGTTTCATGCTAGAAGTGCTGGCCATGGCCTGGCTGCCCGGGGACAGCCGTGCAGGATCTGTGGCGGTGCAGGGACAGAGGTCAGGCAGCTGCAGCCTCAGTGCTGGCAGGGATGAGCCATGTCAGGACAGAGCCTCTGTGGTGGCCAGAGCTGTGTCCTGGTGGCACTGCTGGCTCACAAGGAGTCCTGCCTGAGTGCCCAGCAGCAGGTCCCGTCCCTGCATTAGGATCCCGCTTATCCTGTGGTGGCTCAGGCCCATCAGAGGAGCCGAGGGGCTGCCGGGTGCAGCTCTGACAGGTCGATCTCTGCAGGTGAAGGTGACGGAGGAGTGCTCCCAGTACGAGTTCGAGAACTACATGAGGCAGCAGCTGCTCTTGGCTGAGGAGAAGAACACCTTGCATGAGGCCAAGAGCTTCCTGCAGAAGCGTCAGTTTGGGAACATCCCGCCGGTGCGGCGCCTGGGCCACGACGCGCAGCCCATGAACCCTTTGGACGCGGCCATCCTGGCCCAGAGGTACCTCCGGAAGTAGCTTCCCACGCCCCGAGAGCACGAGCACCACCCTGCAGCCTGCCCTCACCTCGCCTGCTCCAGCCTACAGCAATACCGGTGTCCCACGATGGGGAATAATGTAGCAATCCCAAGCTCTGTCCAGGGACACACACTCACACCCGCTCCGGAGGGAGAAGACTTTTGGAAAAGCTAGTTTTGGAAGCAGCAACCTCTTGGCATCTTCTGGAATCTGTTTTTTTTTTTTAAATCGAAGCCTAGATGACTAATCTGCTTTTAATCATGACTGTAATCTACCTCTCTTGTCTTTTTAACCATGCTGTTCTCTGGATCGAGCAAAGCCCGTGGGAAAGGAGGAGACTTCCAAGGGTGAAGCTGCTGGCACAGAGCCACGGCCGTGCAGCGCGGAGCCAGCCCGTGGCGCCCGCTCCGTGTGGTTTGAATAAGCTTGGATTTACCAGGGTTTCTCGAAAGGAAGAATTTCTTGAAACCTCCCACTTCCCTTCATCTGCATCAAATCTGTTCCTGTCCTTACGTGCCACCTGGTCTGGCCATGCGGGCCAGTCCTGTGTGGCCACCGTTGTGACCGGAGAGCCCGGCCGCCGCCTCAGGCAGGAGTTCAGGAGTCGTCTGGGCAGCGCCGCCTGCAGGGATCGGATCCTGTCCCCCGTTCAAAGGTTTCACAGGACTTGGCCTGCCAGGGCCCCTGCCCTCTTTCCCACCTTTCACTGATTCCTTTAGTTTATAAGGATCTATGATTTAATCTTATTTTTCAGTAGCATATCCCAGGTGCAGTTACAGTTGCATTAATTCTGATTTAGTGTTTCCCCCCTCAGTTGTGGTACAGATGTAATATATGAGTTATAATGTGAAAAGCTTCCCAAAATAATCTGCCTAGAGGTAGGAGGGGGCTGGCTGAAGTCTCTACTGTATTTGTTCCCAACTTTTCTTGCCATCTCAGCCCAAACCTGGGGCTGCCTCTGCCTTCATGCCAAGGCAGGGGAAAAGGACATCCTGGTTTGTCACCTGGTGCCACTGGAAGAGCTTTGGCCTGTGCTGAGAACAGGAACGATTGTTTCTGAGCCTCATTTATGAACTGGATGCCTGTCTTGCCAGATGAACTGTTCTCACACAGAGCTCCCAGGCCTCCCAGTGCCCTGGCCAGGGCTCCTGCTCAAGGCAGCAGCTTCTTCAGCTGCCTCCTTCCCTGCTCCCGGCTGTTCCCAACCCTGGCATCTCCCTCCTGCCAGGCCTGTGAGCAGGGAGGGTTGGAGCTGGGGGCTGCTTTTTGGGGCTACACTGCTCTCTGGGCCCAGCTCTTGCAGCACACTGGGCATGGCCAGGGAGCGAGTAGCAGATGTTTGTAGCGTGTTGTTGCCTTCTCTTGCCCCGGGCTGGGGAAGGGGACGGGGTCGAAGCTGGGCCACCTCAGCGGTGGCTTTGTGGGGACAGGGGGCTGGACCTGCACCTCCCTGGCCACGTCGGGCATTACGTCCTGCCTGCGCCTGGCCAAGGCCCTGTGGCCAGGCAGGGCCTCGTGAACACTAACACAGACCAGCTCCCTGCACCACCCCAGCTGAGCCAGTAGCCCCAACTCTTTCGCCTTATTTATTTTGAAGATGGTGGGTCTGTCCCGGCACTCTCTGGTGTGGGCCCATCACCCCCTGTGCCACCAGCAGCAGGACAGGGATCCCCTGAGCATCCCACTAGGGCCCTGCTCTCTCCTTCTGGTTCTTTCCTGCCTCGTCCCCATTTCTTTATTTTTACTGTTTTTCCCCAGTGTAAAAGCAAAAAGCAATATTCTGGGACTCCCTGAGGCCATATCACACCAGGATCCTGCAGTGGCAGCACCGGTCAATCCACTTGTGCTAAGGCAAACTGAAAGGGGGTGGTGCAGGGGGCATGGGGGGTCCACAGGGCCGTGGCGGGACAGAGCCTGTTGTAAGGAAAAAAAAGGAAAAAAAAAAAAAAGAGGAAAAAAATTTGTATAAAGACGTTATTTTTGTACTACATCAGAACTACTCCTGCATGTCGGCAATAAAACTTCATATGACAGCCCAGCGACCCCACAGGGAAGGGGTGGGCAGGATGGGTGGGATGGGGGATTTTGGGGTACTGATGTGCTCTGGGAGAAGTAGAGGAGTGGGAGAGGCCAAGCTCACGGAGCAGCGGCCCTGAGTGGCCCCATGGGACCCCAAACCCTGTCGTGCCCCAAGGCCCAGTGCCCTGAGTCAGCCACTGAGCCTATCCCACCCAGTCCAGCCTGGAGTGGCCACCTGGGGACTGGTGGGATGTGTAGCCTCGTGTCCCCAGGGGCCCCACCAGCCCTGGGAACAGCGGTGGGATGTGGAGCCTCCTGTCCCCGAGGTCCGGCCCCACCAGCCCCGGCCAGGACCACGCACTGCCCGTGGCCACAGCTGCGTCGGGGCCATCAGGGCAGGACCCTGCATGTCCCCCACCTCCGTGGGGCTGGCACCAACCCCGGCAGCCTCCCCAAACCCATCGCGCCTGCTGGGCCTGAGCTGAGGCCGAGCCCCCCCAGCCCAGCCTAGGCCTGGTGTGGCTGGATGGGCGCTGGACACGGCTGGGACAGGGCCTGGAGCTGCCTGTGGCCCCGCTCCGGGGCGGTTCCACTGCAGGGCCGAGCGTGGCGTCCCGGGGGAGCGGGACGAGCCCCGGCCCCGCGCCCCGCTCGGCACCGGCCGGGGCTGCCATTGGCTCCGGCGGGAGCGCTGACCGCCAGCCGCCTCCGAACTATTTCCTGTTGTTGCAGCGTTAATGCTAAACAGACCTTGCTCTCTCTTCCCTCGCTCCAGCCAAAGTGCAGCGGCTCTGCCGCCGCCGCCTTCCCATCCCGGTGAGTACCAGCCCCGGGCACCGCGTGGGGCGCAGCACAGGGCACCCTGCGGGACCTCCACACCCGCGGCCACCCAGCCCCGGCGGCCACAGCGGGTGTCGTGGCTCGGTCCCGTCCCGGCTCAGGTGCTCTGGTTGGGGGACGCGGGGCTGGTGGACGCGGGCGCCGTGTGGGGGGACACGGGGGCTGAGGGCACAGGGTTCGGGGACACGGAGCTCGGGCCGTGGGGATGTAGCGGCTGAGGATGCGGAGCAGGCGGCTTGGGGACACGGTGAAGTGCTCGGGGACGCAGCACCGAGCGACTCGGGGCTCGGTTCTTGGGGACGCTTGGCGACCCGCAAGGCCCTACAGCCAGCCCAGCCCTCATCAGCACCCTGCCACTGGCGGGGGGTCCCTGGGGTCCCACGGTGGGGCTGCGCCCCTCCAGCCCCACAGCAGCCCCTTGCCGGGGCAGGGGCCGCGCAGCTGCTCCACGGGGAGGGCACCCGCCCCTCCGAGGGACTCTGCTGGCCCTGTTTTGGGGTGTCCCACAAGGGGGGCTGCCCAGCCCCGGGACGTGCCGCGGCCCCTCAGCTCTGGACTGTCCGGGATGGTTTTGCTGATGTGTCACATTTTCTGCATTTCTTTCCTCATTCCTCCCTCCCTGGAGCCGTTTCTGGGAATGAGCTCGTCCCTTGCTGCCAGGGCCAAATTTCCTCCCGCCCTGCCCTGCCCGCTGTCCTGCCTTCCATCGCTTCCCTGCCTCTCATCCTGACCGCTGTCTTGTCCTGGTGGCCATTGCACTGTGCCTGGCCTTGTCCCCGCACTACAGGGCCCCACGGCAAAGGGCCAAGGCTGGAGCTGGGCCGGAGCAGTGTGGGGGACAGGGACTGGGGCAGGGACACTGCCCCAAGAGCGTGTGTGGAGCATGTGTGTGCACTCGAGCACGGGCAGCTCCGGCTCCCGGGAGCACCGGCAGCCATGTGTGCTGGGACCCTGCTCTGTCCCTGTCCCTGCTCTACCCCGTGACCGCGGCCGGGCAGGGGACAGAAAGCCTGGCCGTGCGCCACAGATCCGCCCGATGCCGTGTCCAGGAGGAGCCGTTCCGTCCCGGTCCCTCAGGAAGGACGGAGGGCGGCGGGAGTGGGACGGGTCCAGCTCCGCATCTGTGGGGTTCCAGCCCCGGATGGAGCAGCCCAGCCCAGGCACCAACCCCTGCTCAGCTGGAGCTCAGCGAGGAGCCCCTGGGTGCACCCAGGCATGGCCTTGAAAGGCACAGGGGACTTGCAGGGGTGTCCCAGCCCCCTGTAGAGCATTGCTCAGCCCGTGTCCCGCAGATGCCGAGCATGTGCCGTCCTTGGAGCCGCTGAGAACTGCCAGGCACAGGATGGAGAGTCGCCGGAGGGACATGGAGCTGCTCAGCAACAGCATGGCCGCGTACGCCCACATCCGAGGTGAGCCGGGACGGGTCTGACGGAGCCCCCGGGACCATCGCGGGCCCCCGGCAGGCGCGGGCAGGTCCCTCACCCCCTCTGTTCCCCCCGCAGCCAACCCCGAGAGCTTCGGGCTCTACTTCGTGCTGGGCGTCTGCTTCGGGCTGGTGCTCACGCTGTGCCTGCTGGTGCTGCGCTTGTCCTGCCGGCCCTCCCCGCGGCCCCCGGCGCGCCCCGGCGACCTCAGCGAGGACGAGGAGGACGAGGAGGACGAGGACGAAGAGGACACCGTCGACCGCCTAGCGTCTGAGTCGCTGCTGCCGGTGACTGAGATCCCGCTGGAGAGCCACGGCCCCGGGGACGGGGCGCTGGCCGTGAATGTGTTCGCGTCGGCCGAGGAGCTGGAGCGGGCGCAGCGGCTGGAGGAGCGTGAGCGCATCATCCGCGAGATCTGGCGCAACGGGCAGCCCGACATCCTGGGCTCCGGCACCATCGGCACCCTGGGCCGTGTCCACTACTACTGAGCCCGGCAGTTGCCCTGGCACGGTGTCCGCTCCCCCACAGCTGATCCCACACCGTGCCAGGAGGGACCAGGAGGACGGGGGAGCTGCTTGCTGCTCCTGAGCTGGCGGAGCTGCTCTGGACTGTCCCTGCACCACGGAGAACCAGACCGCGGTGTCACGGGCACCCCCGGGGCTGGACTCGCCCCCGCCGCTGTGGGACACGATGCACTTTGAGCCACTGGTACGACGGCTGGCACCAGCCGAGCAGCCCCGGGACACGCGGGGACGGGGACAGGGACAAGGAGACAGGGCAGCCCTTGCAGCCCGGCTCAGCCGGGATCTGGCGGGGGGTTCACCCCGTGGGGCAGGGCCGGGCTGTCCGTCCGTGTGAGCCGTGGGCTCCTGCCCCCCTAACATGGTGCTGTTGTACACGAACTGGAGCCCAGCGTGGCGGGTCCGGCGTTTTGGGGGACCCTGGACACAGGGACGGCCTCGGCCCCTCCCCGCGCCAATTCCCTTCCCGGCCCCACTAAAATTAGCCGCTCTTTTCCGGCACCGCCCGCCGTGACCCAGCGCCCTCCGGCCGGACCAGGGCGGATGTTCCCGCTGGACTCTGGGCCGGCCGCTGCTCCCCAGGGATGCTGCAGCTCCCGCCGGGCTGAGCCGCATCCTGACCCCCTCCCAGCCCCGCGGGGTGCGGGGCCCCGCTGCCCCCTCCCCGGCAGCTTTATAAAAATAGCTCCTTCCCAGGCTGGTTCCCCGCTGCCGCCGCCAGCGCCAGCAGGATCCAGATGTTTTCCAGATGTTCTCCCGTGGCTGGAGGCCAGGATGTGCTGGGGCTGGAGCTGAAGCTGGCCTGGGAAACTGTGCGGGGGTGGAGGAGGAGGAGGGGGAGGAGGAGGAGGCCCTGTCCCAGCCCCGCCACGGACCATGGTGGGACCCCTGGTGCCATGGTGGGACCCTTTGTGCCCGGGTGGACCAGCCCAGCCCTCCAGGGACATGGCAGCCAACAGCAGAGCCCTGAGCAGCCCTCACACAGCACTTTGTATCCGAAATAGTTTATTTTAAACAATTTCTATAGGTCCAGGGGCTGTTATACCTCAAGGAGCAGTATCTGGGTGTGGGGGTGAGCATTTGTACCCGATGGGTGCAGAACCAGGCTGGGGGCAGCAAGGTCAGCAGGCACAGGGCACCATGTGCCACCCACCTGCCCCGTGCCATGGGTGGGCACCGCAGCCCCTCTGTGCTAACAGAGCAGCCCCTTCCTCACCCGCTCGACCTCCACCTGTGGGGAGAGGCTGTGATTGTTGGGGGTCACAGGGGACCCCAGCACGGGGCAACCCCTGCCAGGGACTCACCTGCAGTGCCTGGCGCTGGGCCCGCTCCTGGCACAGCTCCTGCCGCAGGTCCTGCAGGTCCCGCCTGCAACACACCAGGGTGGCTCAGCTGGGGCCAGAACAAGCAGCAAACAGCCAGGACCCACTGGGGACCCCCCGGCACCCCCATCCCCACTCACAGGTGCTGGACTCGCATCAGGTCCACGAGGATGTGCAGGGTCCGGACTTCGGCCTTCAGGTCCTCCAGGGCCAGTGACCTTCCCTCCGACCCCTCTGACACCTCCAGCCTTTCCATGCTCCATGGCAGGACAGGTGCCTGCCCCGTGCTGGGGACAGGGGCACAGAGCCCAGCACGGGGCAGCTCCTGGGGCTGCTCCCCCCCACAGGGACTCCCCCTACTCCCCAGGAAGATGCTGGGTGGCCGCTGGCCAGGTACTCGTGGCCGTGTGGCTGTGGGGTGGCTCAGCCTGGCTGTGATGACTGACACCGTGTTGAAGCCATTGGCATCTGCCAGAAAAAGAATAGGAATCAGCACCTGGTGCTGGGCAGGGCCTGGCCACCCTGCAGCCTCCTGCATGGATCCTACCTGGGTCACCGGCTCTGCCCCACGCCGTGTCAGCTGAGGTGCTGGGCTGGGGGTCACTGGGCCTGTGGACAGCAGAGGTGTGAAGTGGCACAGCCAGGGAGCTGCCAGCAATGGCCACAAGCACGGCCCTGGGATATTGCAGTGGCCCTGGACAGCCCAGCACAGCCACGTGTTTCTTACTTGGTGGCCAGCACAGGGGCTGGTTTGGTCTTGGCAGGAACGGGGGGAGCAGGAGCCATCCTCTTGGTGAGTGGGAGCTTGGTCGGCTCCATCCTCGCTGGTGCTGGGAGCTCTGGGGAGAGGAGGCGGGAGGAGGGCTGGGGCTGGGACCGGCACTGACAGACGAGAGTGGGGCAGGAAGTGCTTCCTGCTGGGGACATGCCCTGGCCCAGGGGCCCATCCCAGGCACATCCCTGTCCTTCCCTCTCCTCCAGCCCAGGACTCACCCAGGGGGCTCCCTGTCCTCGCCCTCCTTGTCCTTCGCTGTGGTTGCAGCTGCTGAGGAGCAAAGAGGCTCGGGGAAGGACTCTTGTTACAGCCTCTCCCCGCCCCACACCAGCCCCACATCAGCCCCACACCAGCCCCACTGTGGTTGGCGCTTCCTCTGTGTGGCGGAGCAGGCGGCTGCAAAGCTCCCCTGATCACCAGCACTGCGGCACGGGCAGGATGTCACCCTGCCACCATCCACGGCACAGCAGCATCCCTGCACCACTGAGCCCTGGGGTCACAACAGGACAAGCCCACTGGCACGGTGGGACACAGGACATCAGGCCATGGGCATGTGCCCGTGGACCACCCTGTCCCCATGGCAGGCCCCCCGTCCCCATGGTTGGCCACGCTGTCACTGGGGTGGGTCACCACATCCCTGGGGTGGGCCATGCTGTCCCCATGGTGGGCCAGCAGCTCTGCTGCTGCCTGGTCCCTGCTGCTGCCACCAGCACAGCCCCTGTCACAGAGGCCTCGCAGACACCAAAACCGGTGCTGGTATTACCCACCCAAAGATACGGCTGAAGCCCCGAGGGCTGCGGGCACGAGGACACCCCTATCCAAGGCCCCAGTGCTCCTTCGCTCCCAGTGGCGAGAGGGTGATGGTGCCCAGCATCCTGCCAGCCCCTCACTGGCAGCCCTCCCGGGCCCCAGGGCTCGGCACAGCCCAGGAGCGGTGCGGTCACACACGGGATGATCCCCGTGCGCCGCACCCTCGGAGCCGCGGCTGCTTCCTCCTACCTGCCGCTGTAGGGCTGTCCCCGAGGCCGAGCGGTGCCGTGCCGTGCCAGGCTCCCCCGGGCCCGCACCGCGCACGTGATGCCGGAGGAAATCGGCTCGACGCTGGGAAGGAAGTTGAAGCAAAGAGCACCTCGGTGCTGGTCCACACCTCATCCCTGCGCCCCACGGGGGACTCCGGCTCCCCGGCCCGGCCGCCTCCCCGGACCCACCTCGCGCCCGTCCGCGGGGCTGCCCGGCCATCCTGGATGGTCACCGAGGCTCCCGGCACCGGAGGGACACCAGGGCCGGGCTCGCTGGACTCTCTGTGCTGGGACAGCATTGCCGGCTTCAGCTGTGGGAGGGTTTGGGTGACGGTGGGACTGGAGGGCACCGGGCACTGGGACCGCAGAGAGGCACCGCTGGCACAGCAGAGCCCCACGGAGCCCGGGGCCCCCCTGGCCACCCCCAACTTGGGCAGGGCTGGGCCATCTGTGCCACCGCGGGGTCTGAGTGTTGGCCCTGCGCGACGGGGCTGCGGGGGCAGCGAGGAGCCGGGGCAGGACTGCAGCCGGCCGGGGGTGACAGCTCACACTCCGCCAGCTCTCAGAGCGGTTCGTCACCCTGGGCTGGAGGGGAAGTGAAACCCCAACCACAGAAGGGCCAAAACCCACAGGCTGCGAGTGCAGGGGGTGCTGCTGTCCCTCCGCAGGGCCTGAAGGGTCAGTGTGACACCAGGGATCCTGGCCCGTGCCTGGTCCAGGAAACAGCGTGGATATTGCTTTTGGCCAAAGGCAACTGACCCAGCAATACCGAACTGGGAGCAGGGAATGGGGCTGGGAATCAGCCCTGGGGCAGAGAAGGATGGCAGAACAGAGGCTGAGTTGCAGAGCAGGAGCCTGTGCTTCCCAGGTGTGGCCACTCAGGCCAAGGAGCTGGGAACACTGGGCACCCCTGTCCTTGGGCTGGCTCAAGGTTGAGTGTGAAGGGAAGCAGCAGCCGTTAACCCAGGGCACTGTCCCAACAGCTCTTGGCCAACAGCGTTACCCCACAGCAGCCAGGAACGCTGCTCTGCCTGGGGGCACCCCCAGCAGCCCCCACAGCACCTTCCCTTGGGGTGGCAGCGATGGAAAAGCAGCTGTTGCTGGGCACCTGCGAGGGCAGCACTGGGACAGGGCTGCTTGACCTCCTGGGGGGAGCTCAGGTGTGGGAAGGATGGAGCTGGCCCTGTGCAGGGGTGACAATCCCTGCTGGCAGCGGGCTGGGGAAGAGCCCGTGGCTGTGTCACCCCTGTCCCCAGGCACTTACTGCCCCAGAGGGGGTGGAAGATCTATTAATGCATCAAA
Organism: Rhipidura dahli; assembly: GCA_013399225.1. Lineage (NCBI taxonomy): Eukaryota > Metazoa > Chordata > Aves > Passeriformes > Rhipiduridae > Rhipidura > Rhipidura dahli. The sequence continues at coordinate 47,994 of VXAC01006907.1, read as the reverse complement.
CCCAACCGGGAGTTGTGCCCATGTTGCTCCAGGCACTTGGTCATTTCAGGGTCCCCCGGCGACTCAGGACACAAACTAAGCAGAGTTACACCTACGACTCATTTTATTGTATTTTTATTTGCATAAACAAACTTCGGGGCTTTGCTAAACAGGAACTGTTCAAGTCAAAACAAACCAAACTCTAGCTGGTGTGTGGGGAACAGCACAGCAATCCTGGGGAGAGGGACAGGGGGAGCGCGGGCACGACTGTGACTCCCCGCCCAGGCTCACGACCTGGCCGGGAACCCTCCACAAACTGCTCCAGAATATCTTTCAAGTACAAGATAAAAAGAAATGCATCCTAAGGGCCGTCTCCTCAACCAGCTCAGGAGGAATCTGCCTTTTGGTTTTATAAAAAGATTAATAAAAAATATTGAAAAATTCTCATCTCTGTTTATATTTTTCCCCAAGAAGAATTCGGAAGTTCCTTAGAAAACTGTGTCACCTTGGAAAGGGCACTCGGGTCACAACCAGCTGCAGGGAGGAGACACAAATGCTACAAGCAGTTTGGGGTTCAGCACACACCAGGCCTAATAGTGAACACAAACAGTGGCCAGAAGTAGGGTGTAATTTTTTTTTTTCTCTTTTAAACCATGCTAATTTTGTTAATTTCCAACACAAAAGGAAAACAATCATTTTTAAAAGGCCCTAAACTCAACTGTTACATAAAAAAAAGTTTAAAAAAAAAAAAAGGTCATAGCAGTTTGGTCCCAACAAGTGAACATTTAGATGTTTACTCACATGCTTCATTGTTTTCTTATTTATAAGAACCAAAAATAGTTTCCAAAATTATCTCTGAATTGATGTTGCTACGTATGTAAAGGCCTAAAATAAGCAGAATTTAGAAAATTGAATACACAATAGGGGAGAAAAATTTGAGCGGGCGAGTGAACCCCGACTGTCACCGAGTCAAATTATAAAAGAGAAACAAAATGTCAGGACTGGTGGGGTCAGGTGAGCACAAATTGAAACCACATCGTCCTCAAAGCCCGTTACCAAAAAATAACCGACCATCCATAAGGTCACAGAGAAGGGAAAATCTGGGGTCTCACCCAGTGCTTGACCACATCCAGTCCAGAAGGGAAGTCTTTGGGAAGAGAAACTCCAGGAGAGGATCCGAGCGTAAATGATGGATCAGTCCCAGTCCGTGCTTGGGGAGGCTGAACTCTGGAAATGCAGTTAAATAACGTCGGGATCGTTTCCGAGCTGCTCTCCAGGGCTCTGCTCAGCACGTGGGGATCACCCTGACACCCCAGCACCAGCCTGACCCCTCCCTTCCTGCCAGGGCTCCCAGAAACCGCGCAGACCCCGCGGCTACTCGGCCGTCGTCTGCAGGGCGTCCTTTTCCTCCCGGTTTTCCGTTCCGCTTTCGTCGTCTTCGATTTCTCCCTCTTCCCCACTGAACTTGTCATGAGCCCACTTGGGGCTGGTGCTGGACTTGCGGAACATGAAGCGGCCTCTTCCCCGGGGGAAGGCGCCGCGGCCGCGGCCCCTGTTCACCCACTTGTCCGTGCCCTCGCCCTCGCGGTCGTCGTGCTGCACGGGAAGCCAAGGACAGCAGGTGAGACAGGCTGGCACCGCCCTGCACCGCGCCTCTGCAACCGCCCTCTGGGAGCCACTTAATGGGAACCACTCTACACGGAGCAGGAACGAGCTCTCTTTCAGGCAGGAGCTTCCTGTGAAGCATCACCCAAAGCCCTACCCATGGTGTGTGGGTGACAGCTGGTGCTTTCAGCCCCAAAGCACCTGAGACCAGGCACACCTGGAGCACACGGTGTCTCAGCACCCAGGTACGTACCAAGTAGTACTTCTTGCTCTTCGGCGTGTACTCGGGGTCCCACTCCTCCTCCCTGCTCCGCTTCTGGAACTCGTTGTTGCCGCCGCTGTTGCTGTTGCTGTTGCCTGAAAAGTTGCCTCTGCCCCATCCTCTCCCTCGAGCTCTGAACTGCTGCAACAGCAACAAAGGGGAGAAAAATAGAACACCCGCAGAGGCAGCACCCTCCCACATCCCAGCCAGCTTCCAGAGGTCCAACATCCCTTCTCTGACCATCCAAAACACCTTTAAAACCTATCACTAAAAGCAATAGGACAGCACATTTTTGGGTTTTTAGTTCATCTGATCACACAGCACATCACAGTCCCTATAAAGCTGCTGAAGATCAGGAAGAGGCATTTCCAGGGCAAGCCCAAGCAGGTGAGACCTCTCTGTACATGGACTGCAAACGCAGCGCGTGGCCAAGCCCCAATGGAAGCACAGCATGTGCCCATCAGGCTGCTCAGCATCACTAACACAAAGAAGCTTCCAGGCTTTGTTCTGCTCCTCCCATCTGTGGAGTTTGCTGCCCACAGCACATCCCCAGCAGCCTGGCTCATGCCCCAGACCTGGAGTGATCCAACTCCAGGGCTCATGACCCACAACCAGGCATTGCCTCAGGGTTTCTCCTCCAGGGCAGCTTTAACTGAAGGAGCAACACAAAACAGCCATTCCTGCCCCACTCTGGGAATCAACCCTCAGGGCAGGGATGGAGAACACTTACAAAGGTTCCTCTCGCTCTTCCTCTCTCATTTGGACCAGTGAATTCCTTAGTTCCAAGCCGGGACTTGTCAAAGCCTGTGGAGCTCTCCTCCCTCTCCTCAGTCTCCTCGGGATACTCCTCTGCTTTGACTGAATGAGAGGACCACGAGGATGACGAGCTGGACCTGGACCTCTCACGCACCCGTCGGTGTTTCCTGTTTCAGTGATGGGAGTGGAGGGGAGCAGGACATGACAGCATTAGGAACTCAGCTGTGACCCATCTGAGACAAAACCACTTTGTTATCACTCCCTTATCAATGCCACACTCTTCTTTTCCTACTACAACAGGAAAAGCCATAGTAAGAGCTCAGGCTCTAACACAGGGCCCAAGATCTTTCCAGAAGGAACTTGTTGCTCCTTCCTAAGGTGTTTACACCATCTGCTCTCAGCTTAGCATGCATCCATGGAGTTTTAGTCAAATGGAAAATTAAGCTAATAGAAAAGGATTAAATGAACATCAAAGCCAACTCATTTTAACATGGCTCTTTCTCTCTGACACAACAGGAACAAGAAGGAAAGTGACTCACCCATCCTGACACATGGAGCCTTCCCATCTACCTTTTACAATTATTTAGTGTTTCTGAGAGATACAATGATAGCGAGACCACACGCAGAGGGGTAGCTCATGCCACTGGAGGAGTTATGTCACAAGGTGCACAACTGTGTGTACAACTGTTGTACACGGTGTCGTCTCCAACCTGAGCAGCAGAGACACGAGAGGCACAAGGAAATGGCTACTGGGTTTCCTACATACTTTTTCTTTGAGCCTTTGTGACTTTTCTCCGTTTTCTCAGTTGATCTTTCCCTTGAGTGACTTGAATCTCTCGAGTCCACCGACTCCCTGGATTTATCGCGTTTAAGATCTCTTTCCTTATGTTTTTTACGGCGTTCAATATCAAGGCGCAGATCAACAGGGTCGTCCTTATATTTCCCTTCAGCCTACAAACGCAGGGGAGAGGGAGGGCAGAGTTGAACACAAGGTCTGCAGTGCCCCAGCTCAGCACCATTTACTTTGCTACTGACTGCACAGACTTCTGGAGAACTGGAGTTTAACTGAGCACTAATCAATATTCCACTTTAAAATGTCAAATAATGCACTATTAAATTAAGTTTGCCTTTGTCAGAATTCAATTCTCCTACTCTTAAAATCACTGCTTTTTAAACTTTTAATCTCCTCTTTAAACAGCATTAAAATAAACAGTCTGGAAGAAGGGAGGGAGACATGGAAGCTGACACTTATTGTACACCACAGCCAGTGAGGATGTGAACAACTTGGGAATCCCATCCAGCTGATTACAGATCACAGGCACAGTGTGGCAGAGCTGTCTGACAGCCTAGGGGTGCTTGGTCCTGCCCAGCAGCACCTGAAGTTCTGCTGCCAGCCTCACCTGGCAGGGGCCAGAGGGATTTTCATCTCTGGCAGAAGCAAAAAGTTCTTTGGCTGCTTGGAGATGCCCAAGATTAGTGATCCACGGGGCAGGAGGAAGCCAGTGAAAAGGCAGCGTCCAAGGGGTCTGGGAGAAGGGCAACATTCCATGGACAGGGAGGTGTTACTATGTCTGTCAGGAAGATTTACTTGGTGCAGATGCCACCTACAGCTCCTTCCCCTGGGCTGGAGGGCACCGTGTGACAGGTGCCACAAAGCCCCACAGACACACTGTGTGTCTCCCACAGTGCTGCCAAGTCTGCTAAAGCAAGCTGGTGTCTCACAGAGCAAAAACCCACCAGCTGCATGAAAAATTAAAACTGAATTTACATTGCTAATTAAAAACAAACACAAAAGACACCTGGCAATGCTTGCTTTGAGCTGTATTTAAATTGGTACTTCGACAAGGGATTAGGAGCTTCTTTGGGAAAGAAGGAGCTGTTTTCCTCATGCCTCCTTTGAGCCCTGGGGCACCTGGGTGTGATTCTGCTGCCTGCCCCGAGTGACAGTGGCTGTGGTTTGACAAACAGGTAACTGGGCAGCAGGAGGGCTGCAGGAAGCCTTACACCATGTTGTAACACCCAGCCTCAGCCATTGCTACTGCATTTACACAACACTCATCCTGGGAACTGTATGACTTGATATGCAACATACATCAAATTAATCGTCTTCAATTAAATACAAAAGGATTAGTAAGTCTCTAGCTGTTAAATTTTTTACTTACATGAGTTTCTAACCACTTTTTTGTTTAAATAAATATGTCAAATAACGCAGGAGTGAGAGCAGGCATTTTGTTTTGGTATTTTGCTCTTCTACTTTCCCCAGGCAAAGAGCTTTAATTTCTACTCTGAGAATAAAACTGCTCCCAACACGATGGATGACAGATAAGTGACAAAATCGGCAGCAGCTCCCTTATGTGGCACAGCAAACACCTATTTGGGTTTGGGAGGGCACGTCTGTTTCACGGAAGACTGGCGAGCTGTTTGGAAACCACGTTTATAACACACTCTGCCAAGCTGATGCTCAGAGTTCAGGCCCATCAAATCCATCTCACCATCGTCCATGTCAAGCCACAAGTGTGTTTGGAAAAAATCGAAAACAAATATGAAACAAGTAAGGTTTCAGCAGGACTGGTTAAAATCTCTTCAATGTAAATATGTATGAAGGTGAATAAACAAAGGTTAAAATCTCAAACATTTTTACGTTAAGCCTTTTTTATGATCGTTTACAGTGAGTGCAACGGCTTAACATTCATCTACTCAGCAAAGCTAAAACACTCAATCCCAAATGCTCTGGATCTAAGACAAGTGCTGAATGTTAAAGTAACAGCAATCAACAGAAATGGCACAGTCAGTTGTTAGAACAAAATTTATCATCTGCTTAATAGTGTATCTGCTTTAGCTCAGCATTTAGTTTTACTTTCCTCTTTTTGACATGCATGTCTTTGAAAACATGGTTGGCAATATTGCACGTAACAATGGAGTTAATCATACTTACAAGCAGAAAAATATCACAAAAAGTCTCTTCTCTCATCATGGGCACTTGTTCCAAAAATCCTCTCTTTTTTCTCAAGCTCACCTCAATTGACTTTGGGGTCATTTACCATAGTCTAACCACTTCACAAAGGTTGTTGATACATTTTTAATAAAAATTAACCCTTTGTAGTTCATTTTTAGAATTATGCCCATCCTTAAAAGAAAAACACAAACTTAAGTAGAGAGTAATTTAAACAAAAACATCACTGTTAAGTTCATGCCCAATGCACTCATTTTGTTGAATTAAACTAATCAGAGTAACAGTTCACCTTGAAGCCAGGATCTCTGGAGCTTTTCGATTCCTCTTGAGAGAATCCATGTTTTCTAAAAGTACTGGGAGATATATCTATCCTCCTAAAGCAAAAAAAAAAAAAAAAAACCAACACAGATATAACCTTGCTCATAAGAAGAATCTGAAGATTTTAGATCAAATGTCATTTAAAGCAGACCAGTATTTCTGAACGTATTTAAAACTCCCAATATTTTTCCTTTTTTTTTTTTTTTTTTGTAACATTTAGTTACATACTTGAATTATTCTGGAATTATTCCAGAGTTTAGGAAATGAAATCTGGAATACCTCTGCAATATTAAGACAGTGTCTAACAGCACTGACCTGTGGATTTCAGGGCTCTTTTTGTTTTTAGCTGCATCTTGCTCCATTCCTTTCTTTAGGTATTTGGTAAAGCGTTCATTCAGTGTCATTGCTGAGGATCCAAAGTGATGCTCTGCCAGGGGTTTGAACAAACAGTGCCAAAATATTAGTGCCAGTTTTGTAATGAGGCAAAGTCCACCCATCCCACAGCTTGTTAAAACCCAGGTGCAGGACACAGTGAAGCACCATGGGAATGAACTCCAATGCTGCTGACAAATTCCAGTTTCAATTTCTGGTGTTTCAGTGAAATGAACAGTTTCTTCAAGCGAGTCACAAATTCATCAGAAAACACAATTCCAACTCTCAGAATCTGAGTATTTCTCAGGTAAAAACAAGAACACCTTCTACCTGTGCAGAAGAATATTTATATAAATAAAGATGATCATGATCATGCTGCTGGTCTCATCTCTGGAATATCTGCTGGAAAACAATTCTAGGCATTTTCAGTTCACAAAACCCACTTATTTGGTCAAGGGAGGAGTGAACCTTCCCTGAGGACACATGGACTCCTGACTCACCTCTTACATGATGGACTATAGTCACTATGTGCTGAGCAAACAGTTCAGAAGGGCTTCGCTGCGACTGAGCCGACTGGATGTGATGGAAAATGGAACGGAATTCCTGCTCTTTCTTGTTGCTGTGCACGAGATCCCGGCAGAGCTTGCGCTCCTGAGCCAATATGCCACTGGGACTGGAAAAAGAAGAGCCCATGAAATACAAGAATGGGGTGAAGGGCAGCAGTTAAAGGTGTTTAATTCTGCAGGAGCTGGGAGCTCAGTGATGCTGTTGTTAGGGAGGCACCCAGGAACACTCAAAAGCATGAGCAAGGAGCTCCTTTAAACAATTCTAAACACACTGCTCCAGGTTACCGTGATAATTCAGGTCACTACTGTACTGCTGCATGGAGAATAAGCATAGTAAAACACATGGCAGAGAATCAAATGGATTTAAGCAGCACAGTAACTCCCCTGCACAACTCAGCCTCCCTCAGCCAAAAGCCACTGAGTACCTGACTCCATCTGGGACTCTTCCCAGAGCCTGGTGCATCCTCAACTGATCTTCCATCGAGTCATAGCAAAGGTTAGGAAAAAGTTAAATCTCCAGCTCACAAAACCACAAACTGTGATGCAATATTGCTTAGCCTTCCTCACACTTGGCAAGCACATGGGGATCTCAGGAAGAGAAACAGGAAAAAACATCACTACTGAGACTGCTCAAAAGCTGGCAGATCCTTACCGTGCAAGATCCTCATCGAAGGAATCCATTCGAATATTGACCTGGGCCTCACGAGTAATGGAAAAGGAGGATTTGCCAGGAGTTAGCCCCTCTACTTTGGTGCCTGGCTTCTCCTTCACCTCGGAAGCCTTCCTTGGTGGAGGGGAAGAGCTTTTTTCCTGGCTTGACTTGTAAGTGGTCACTCTAAAATTCTTTTCAGGTACAAAACCCCTGTGACCAGGTTCAGCTCTCTTGGATCCTGGTCTCTCTTCTTTTTTGGATCTTTCAGAATAGCTTTCCTCCTCCATTTCATCAGGTTTCCTTTGCTTCTCTTTTCCAGGTGGCAGGAACACCACACCTTCCCATTTTCCTGACCTATCCTCTTCTTGACTTTTACCTGAAGTGGTTACAACTTTGGACATAAATTTGGGCTCATCATCAAATTCCGAATCTTTCCGGCCCTTGGCCTTGTCTTTCTTGTCCTGCTCATCTGTTTCATCTTTCCCATAATGACCTTCCTTGTGGAACTCCGGGACCTTGAGCTTGTCAAAGTCATCCCTGAACTTGTAGCGCTTGGGCGACTGGCTGCCACGGTATCCCTTCTCTGAGTCAGCTTTCGATCCATACGAGTCAGATTTTGCCTTTCCATCTGTTGATCCCAACTCAGAGAAATTCCCTTTTTCTTTACTTTTTTCTCTCTCAGCATTTGTTACTTTCTGGTCTTTGTCTTTCCCATTCTCAGTCTTCTGCTCTTCCAGATACCTGGTCATAAACAGACATTATGGGAGGTTTCTTATTAGAGCTCAATAAAGTCAATAGTTCAGTTCAAAGAGTCAAACTTCAAAGAACACCAAGCTATGCATGTACAGAAAGCTGCCTCTAGGCCCTAAAATAATTAAAATGTCAAGCAGATTACTCAGCCTTCAAACTTTTCAAACTTTTGTTCTCACTAAATTCAACAAATGTACAAGGAGATGGATAAGCAGAACTGATGGAATGAGGCTCGAGAACAAATCAAACCCAGCTGACCCACAGATGCATTGGAAGGAAAAGAGGAACATCTTACCCACTCCATTTATTTACTTACAAACCTGGTTCAGGAGAACAACACATCAAACCTTTCAAATTGGCTGTTCTGCTTTAAACAACACACTGGAAATAAAAGCCTCAAAAGCTACTTCAAATTTGGGATGCAAGTTTCATAGGTAAGCTAAATATTTCATGACAGACTGCAAATACAAATAAAAGCAAACAGGTTAACAGAGGAGAATATGCTGCTGGGAAAGATAAAACACTTCTGGTGAGAACAATTCAGCTGGTTTATAGCATCTGAACAGTTTTAAAGCATTTGCAAATCAAAACCCTGGCTCTGTGGGACAGCTGGAAAGCCCACAGACACCAGCTCAGTGCTTTGGAAAGCCCAAAGAAAGACTCATAGGAGTTTTTTCCCTCCTCTTTTTAGATTTTAGACATCCTTGATACAGAATCAGATCAAAACATCTTTAAAAATAATAAAGATTTGAAACCACTTATGAATGGTGCTTTATCTTTTAAAACAAAGTGTCACCTTTGGGCACAATCTGCAGTGGACTAACCAAGAGAATGATGGAAGCAGATGCCTTCTGCATGGAAGGCTGTCTTTGTTCTAGAAATGTAATTGGTGCTTTAGTTTCTCATCCTATCCACATACACAGGCACAAGCACTGCAGCTGCACCTGCCTCGGGCTGCTTGCAGCAGGATATGCAGTAGGATTTAATTAATTTCTTCCAATTTACAGTACCTAACACAGTTCCAGAAGGCAACACTAAAAACGTCTACAACCAACATGTAAATAACCAGGAAATGTGAGCTTCCATCTCCTTGGGCAATCTTCACTCCAGGTGTTCATGGGCTACGAACATTTTTTCAGGGAACATATACAATCTTTAGAACTATCCAAGCTGGAAAACCAATTCCAACTTCCTACAACTCCAGGCTGTCTGTATTTTTCCATAATTCAGACACACCTAGGCCCAGAGCTGGCAGTGTGCTGGCACAGAGAGTCTGCCCCAGCCCTTCACCCTGATCCACAGGGAGCATCCACATGTGCAGCTGGCTCCTCCAAAACATCCCAAAAAAATAACCCAGCACCACAAAACCCATCACTTGCCTCTTGGAGAAGGCTCCTCCCCCGGGAGCTGTGCCCTCCTCCTTCGGAGTGGCACCATACAGCGAACTGACAGGCGTGGGGCTTTTGCACACCGGGCTCTTCCTCGTGGGGCTCATTCCTGCCGAGCCGTGCTCGAAGGGGCTCTGGTGGGAGCCCCCCTGGAAGGAGGTGGAGCCGCTCTGGGCGGCAGAGCCCATCGGGGACGGGCTGGAGCGTGGTGGGCTCGGCTTCTGCACGGGACTGGGTCGGGGCGAGCGCCGCCGCACCACGACCGACTGCAGCGGGCTCTTGAGGGCAGGGCTGCGCTCCCGGGGGCTCAGCTCCGACACCGACCCTCGGGACGTGGAGCCCGTGCCGTAACTGCTCACATCTTGCCATGGTTTTGACCCCTCGGATGCCTTGGCATCTTGAGCCCCAGCTCCTGAAAACTGCTGCTCCTTAGACTCGTCTCCTTGGTTATCTCCCGCGGCCTGGGATGCCCGGGCATCCTTGGAGGATGATTTCTTCTCCTTTCCAGACTTACGCTTGGAAGACTCAACTCGACTGTGATTCGAGGATGAGCGGGAAGAGGAAGACCTCCTCGACCGGTCGGAAGATGACTTATCAGAATTCCTGGAATGACTTCTGGAGCGTGGGGAAGGAGACCTTCTCTTGGGCGAGCGGGACCGTGACCTCCCCCTGCGAGGGCTGTAGGCCTGGCGGTAGTTTTGCCAGTTGGACCTGTAGTTCCCGTATCCTCCTCGGTTGTACTGGCCCCAGGGATAAAACCCTCGGTTTCGGCCACGGAAATAATACGGTCTCCGGTAGCCTCTGTTATGGCCTCTGAAATCCCGGTTCTGATAGACTCTAGGATGGTTCCTTTCTCTGTTATGAGATGGAGAATAGGATCTTGAACGAGACCTAGAGCTGAAAAAAAAAAAATTACAGAAATATTTTATAATATAGGTCCTTTTTATAATTTATTTTTGCAGTTTATTCTTCTGCCACAACATTTTCTTTGAAGATTTATTAAAACAAGAATTTGAAAAATTCACTTCTAAGCTTTTAAAAGCAATGTCTTTGGTTTGTCCTTATTTGACTGAGGTATTATACTTTGCCGTGAATAAATTGCAGTGGAAATAACTTGTACCTGCAATACTGTCAAATATTTGATGTCAGGATCATTGCAGAGACCATGACAAGCACACACTGCTCTCCATTTTGCTGGGATGAAAATGGCTGCTATCCAGCTCCAGAAAAAGTGACACATCTCTCAAGCACCCAGCCCTCAACAGCTCAAGGTCATGGTAATAATTCATCCATAAAGAAGTATTTTTTAATGCAAATCACACTACTGTTATTGGAACAGATCCCCAAATCTTCCTCTCGTGTCCCAACTTCACATGTACTTTAAAATCCTGACAATCCAGATGAAACCTCACTTCCCTGTCAGGCAAGTGAAATAAATGGCTACACCCGACAGCAGAAGGGCAGCAGCGGGATGAAGGACATGCTGCTCTGTGGTTTCAAGCTCCCAAAGGCTCATCCCAGGGCACAGGGATCCCATGGAGCTCCCGGGAAGGGACAGCGCTGGGACAGCTCCGCCGGGAGCCGCCAGGTGACGCTGTGTAAAACCTGAATGCGGGAACCCACAAAGCCTGGAAAAACGCAGATCCCAGCGGCTGATTGTCCCAACAGACTCTGCCATTAAATCGCTGCGGTTGTGTAACCGTTTAAAGGTCCCACCGGAGCCCAGATGCCAGAGCTACAGGAAGGACTGGCCAAACTAGGAAGTTGAAACAGAAAAGAGATTTTTCCGAATGGAATGTTAGTAAATAACATTCGTTGGAACAGTTTCCACAGCCCTTTCTTGCATTCCGAGCTCTGGCTCTGACACACGCATTGGTCGTACTCCAATGGAAATGAACTTCCTCACACAGATCTCAGTGCTGCTCCTCACCTCTCACATCCCAAACCCCCAGAACCAAGGGAGAACAACCTGCTGTTGGAATTCCTGCACAGTTAGCACACGTAGAACTTTAGTTCTGTTTTCATTTCTTCCTCCTACCAAACAGGTCACAGCAGGAAACTCTTGTTCATACTCCAATCATTGCTAACAAACAGCTTAACAATCATTTTAACAGATTTTGCAATCCTTCAAACAACCAAAAGACTTATATGAGACACTTCTTCATTCAAACAACAGCAACCAGAAGGAAAAGCAGAGAGGCAGGAGGCAAGTACCAGTTATAACAAGATCTAGTCCAAGGCATGAGGAACACACTCAATTTTCAGACAACTGCTGCATCTGTGATCAATTATCTGCAAGGACCTGTTGTATGATGATTCCAAAACCTGTTCTAGTGCTTTTAGAGAGGCTGCAGCAGGAAGATTTCACTCCAAAAGTTGCAGACTATTTACCAGAAATCCTTTTAGAAAAATACAGTAAAAGTTATACAGTAAAAGAAAACACCAAAAGTGATAATTCCTTCAACTCTGCCAACCCCCAGAACTGTTGGCACTGCACTGCTCCAGGGCTATATCCCCAGCATTTACAAGTGAGAAAAAGTCATAAAGAAAGCAGGAGATATCAGGCAGACTCCAACAAAGCACTGAAACTTAGAAGAAACAGCAAACCTACCAAAGGAAGAATAAAACAATTTGTGGTGCATCTTGAAGTACACAGCAACGGCCTTTTATGCCAAGATCCCACCAGACCTACCTCGGAGCATGTCCCAAGGCCAGGCAGGGGGGCTGGGCTGGGCTGACCCGCTCCATTTGGACTTTTTTTTTTTAAGTGTTATTTATAAAGCAAGAGCAGCTTCAGCAGCAGCACAGAGCAAATCATGTTTGCACAGAGTGCCTTTTTCCCAACTGCCAAAGCTCCTTCACAGCTAGGAGATATTCCCAAACGAGCACTGATCTTCCAGCATTCCAGCTTCCTTCTGCAAAGGGCTCGGTTGGACTCAAGTCTCTGCCTCTAATTTAGTTTTGTCATGTCCTTCTTTTTCCAACTGTACATTCATTAGAAGCTCTGTATTTTAAGAATCTCTAACTGGTAACACTTGCAGGCGTTCGCAGCCCAGTGGTTCTCAGAATACGTGCTATTCACTTGAGTGAAAATGCAGGAGAACACCATTACACCCCATCCAACTGGAATGGCTTTGCCAGATGCAGAATGCTTAGCCAAGAGAAAAGGAAAAAACAGATATCCAGGGAAGACACAAGGCTGTAACTGGCCTGCCCAGAAGCAATTCAGGAAGACAGGAACTACTGTTACACACATTAATGATTTCTTAAAATTAACTGCAGCAAAATTATCTTTAACCACTTTATCCCTTCAGAAGGATCTTTCCTGTTAACTGGCTCCTGCATGTCAAGGGGAGGGGCAAAGGAGTATCAAGAATTGTCCCCACGTTTCACAGCAGTGTCTAAAATTGATATTAAAACTTGCTTGAATTCACTTCTCAAGAGGGGAAAAGCCCATGACATCTGCAAAGGCTCCTCAAGTCTCAATTACATTAAAGCCTTAAAAAAGGCAAAGTCTCAAAAGAAAGATCTTGACTGTGCTGACAAACATCTTAATCTCCTAATTCATTTGTTTATTCACAATTTCTTCTCCTAAGTCATTGAAAACACCCTAACAACACAGGTTGGCAGGAAACAGCCTGAGACACAGGACATTATCTGTCCTGGGATCTAATCAAAGTCTTTCCCTGGGAAAGAGTGAAGTGACAAACCACCTGCAAGGCAGGAAAAGCCCCGTTCCACCCTTTGGCTCCAGGGCTGCACACACTCACCTCAGCCTGCGTTTCCTTGAGCGCGAGATCGAGCGGGAACGGGAGCGGGATTTGGAGAAGGAACGGGAGCGGGACCTCGATCCAGACCTCGAGCGGGAGGAACGGGACCCAGACTTGGATTTGTTGGTTTTAGACATCTTTGCAGGCACCTGTCAGTGCACCTGAGGGAAAACAGGGAAATGGAAGTATTTGAGAGATGAAGCATGTGGTTGATAGGAGAGAACAGGCAGCACCTGGCAGGCTGACAGACTCCAGGGACACGGAGCTTGATAAGGCTGGAAATAGGAATGTTTGAAGTGCCTGCTAGGAACAGATGAATGGTGCTGGGCTCAGAATAGGTTTATTTCAGTCTAAGGAGGAAAACTGCAAAAAGAATAGAAGGCTCTAAACCCAGACTAATCACAAATGAGAGTGTGACAGTTGAAAGCACCAAGTTAATACAAACCTGGGAAGAGGCAGGGCCACGCTGCTGGCTGAGGCAAGGACACCCCTAGAGGCAAACTAGCCCATGGAAGTGAAAATTCCATGTAATTGCAGCCACATCCCTGTCTGTGCAGCCAGCTGCCACTGCTTTAAAGGACAGGGAAGAAATAAAAAAGCTTACAATCAAAAAACCCACCCCATAAACTTTTATCCAAACTTTCAGAGGAATCAAAAAAGAGTTGATACTCCAAGACACAGGAATGTGACCCTATTCACACAGCTCTGCTCAGCTTCAATCCTGTCCTCTCTGCTTGTGCAGTTCCTGCAGTTGCTGTGATCAGTCACCAGCGTGGATGACCCAGCCAGGAGTTCTGTTGCAGCCAAAATAAATCAGATGTCCTTCCAAATATTCAGAGACAGAAGAGATTACACTGTAGCACTAAATGACTCAGAGTAGCTGTAATTATGACTTACCTGGGCTATTTTCAGGCATGTATCCAGGTAAAGGTTAGAGAGTCCCTTAGAAGATGATTCAGGGCATAGTTTGACCACATAAATCTTTCAGTTACGCCCTCCCTGATCTGTTCTCTTATACCAATGAGCAAAATTTGCATTAACTGCGCATTTGTTAAGTTATCAACAAACTTCCCAACTAAAATGACTAATGGAAAAGAGACAGAAATAAAAAGGAACTATATTAGTACAAACTTCATCTTCTTTTTACCCACTGATTAAAAATAGAGACATTCAGGTACATAAACACAACTGATCAAGTGCTGCTGCTGCTGTTATATCCATTTTAAGGAAATTCCAGAGGACTGACTTGCAATGCCTTCACTTTCAGTCGCTCTCCAAAATTACATATATGGTTACCAAAGGCTCCAACTCCTGCCAAGGCACTTCCAGGAAGAACACAATGCCCGGCACAGGAGCAGCTGCTGGGAGAGTGGGTGGTGGTTCACCACCAGAGCCGGGACTTTCTAGAAATGGGAAGTTGCTTTTTATTTAAAAAAAACACATTATGTGTTCCTGTTCTTCCCTTTCCCTTCACTAAAGATGTTAGATCAATTCAGCTGAAATATTTGAATACATTCCACATCAGAAAGCATTCAGAAAAAATAATAAAATTAATGCTTCCTGTTCTATTAGGAAACAACAGATGTTCTAATCCCTGTTGCCCCAGGGATGAAAATTAAAACACATTGCCACTGCGAAGCAAAGCTTATTCTTGTGCTTGGTCATTTTTCAGGGAAAGAACGTGTGAAAGGATAATTTTTAAGTATTTCCTTTTAATTTACTGAGTATGTCTGTTGAACCAGCAACACTTCCTACTCTGCTGGCCAAAAACTCCAACGCTGAGCATTGGAAAGCAAAACACGGAAGAGGAGCAGAAGAAAGCAATGGCAACAGGAACTACTGCAAGATACAGAAGATGTGGCACTAACTCTCAGGAAATCCCAAGAAGACCCCAAAATAGATTTTAGAAGTATCACTTTGATCTGTTTAAGAGTTTTTGTCTTTCACTTTGATCCACAGCACTTCCCAGCCAAACATTACCCTGGTGTGTGCAGCATGTGCCAAACGCTCGCGTCTTGGAAGGATTCTTTATCTTTGCCAACATTTTGAAGTTGATTCATTCCTAACACATGAGGTAACTCCTGCTGGGATAGAAACTGAGTTGCTACTCTCCATCAGCACTCAAAAGGTTAAACAAATGGCACACTGGAGTCATGTCAGCTCCCCTAAGCTAACTGCAGTTGTAAACTTACTGTGATACACATTTAGTTTTAAGAATGACTGACTCAGATAAAGTATGTTCAGCAAAACACCCTGCTCTGAAAGCATCTGTTCTTATATATAAAAAGGATTTTATTTTTTTTAAATAAAGTGGCACCTGTAAGCAAAGCAAACTGAGAACAGCAGTGGCTGCTGACCTTCCATTCCCATTTTTCCCCTGCCCACGGAGCTGTGCCCAGGGCACACAGCTCCTGGAAATGCTGTGTCTGGCCCTGAGCAGAGACTGCAAGCAGAAGCATTTGCACAGTGCTATGGGGACTTGTCCTCAACAATCTGCCCTGCCAGAGTCCCCTTTCCCTCCTACAGCTACAGAACCCCCTGACACCAGCTCCACCTGCACCTGGGAAGAGACAAGGTTAATCCTGCTGCCTGATCCAGATCTCCTCTCCCAGCAGACAAGCGTGACTACACACATCTGGAGGGCATGTCCCTGCCAATCCTTGGCATTGCCAGGGATTTTCTACTTTTGTTTTTCCGTTTGTTTCTTCTGCAGACCCAGTTCTAAGCTGTCCAGCAGATCTTCCCAAGGAGTGGAGTCTCCCATACAAAAACAGTTTTTGGATGTGATCTGTGTGGTGGGTTTAGAAGTTCTAGTAAGGCATCACACGCTGGGAAACGGACACCTGACAGCTTGTCCATCTGTCATAAACCCACACTGTATAGAGCAAACTTTGCTTTCCCCATTCCCTGATTCTCAGGGCAATCCAGCACACCACTGATGGAAACAATAGAGGAGCAAATGCTCCCACTAAAATGCCGGGATGGACTTTACCCGGAAGGCAAACTATTGTCAGGAAACAGTGGCAGGCAAGTTAATGTTTTACCTCCTGACAGAACTCAAAAGAGAAGCTCAACTCTGCTCTGCAGCAATGAAAAGAGGTCATCATTGACAGTCTCTCACTGCTATGCACTTCCATGAGTTTCCACAGCCTTGGAATTTAAATGTTCACAATAGTTAAGGAAAACTTTTAAGGCCACTGCTGGAATCACGGCAATGCTCAAGCAAAGAACAAAAGCTGGAGGAGGGCACATGGCAGAATAAGGGATTTAACACTTAGATCAGTGTGGTATTTCGTAAGTTAAGGTATCTGGGGGAAGCAGTGCTCTTCTCCCAAAAATGACCAGGGCGTAAATCCAAAGATTAGTAAATACAGCATTTAAAAAACAGAAAGAGGTACTACTTCTTCCAGGACATCCAAGATTATTTCACTAAACTGTTCTACTTTACTCTTATATTTTACAGTTACTTGGGAAGACAAGCCCAAATGTTCCAAGACAGGCTGAGTTTTTTCTTCTAAACCTGCTCCATATTTTTTGTACAGCAACATTATCAATGAAAGCAGAATTCTATCATCAGTTTAACTTGCAGCATGCCCAAAAGAGAAGGGATATAGGAAAGTTTATTCCAAATCCCAAGACAGGCAGTTTTACCTCTTGTGAAGATTTTATTTGCTGTGCCTACCTGCTTGAGCAGGCTCACACCTTGCACCTTTCTGTCAGATTCACCGTCTCAGCTTTGTTAATTATGAAATCAGGAAGAAAACCTGGAAAGAGAAGAAAATACACCTTTGTACATGCATTGCTGTACTGCCACCAGAGATGGACTGGCTGCCCTAAGCTCCTGTTGCACCCAAAATGTTCATCAGATCCCCAGTGTTTCAGAGAGCACATACACCGCAGCTGACCAGGAATTTTTTCATGGACTTTTATGGAAAATTCAGGTTTTAAAATGATCGTTCATGCTTTCAAAATTCCAAGTCTTCTTCCTTCCTTGCTCCACCCTCCCCTGCCCCATCCCACCTCCTGTGACACACATCTGTCAGTGCACCTGTACAGCCATGCTGGAGTCATTTCTCTCAGCCCATTTGAATGGTCTTACTGGGCTCAGGACTAAGGATTTTCCCATATTGTTAAAGGAATCCACAAGCCAACAGAAACAATTGTTTTTCCTGACAAATCATCCATCAGCATATCGCCGTCATCCAAGGAAGCCACCAGTCCACTGGGAGCTTTTCTGACAGGTCTACAGTTACATTTCAGTATCCTTCCATGCACTGCTGGAGGGGTGGAGGTTTTAGAAGAGAAAACAACAGTAAACACAACCTCAGAAATTACTCCATGTTATTAAACCTCTGCTCTAACAGCAAGAATGTCACTTACTCTCTGTTCAGCCATAAAATAGACGTGTTTAAAGCTATTAACTTCTTGTCCTTACTTCACTGAAAAAAGCACAATTTTCAAGTAGCTTTTAAACCTTTCTCTGAACTGGTGATTAAGTCCTGTTCTCATCCAAGAAGGAATGTGGTGTTGCAAAGTGTAGTTAGTGATGTTTAAATTCTGTTTACCAATCTTTGGAAAAAGCCACAAAGAACAGCATGCCACAGACCTTTAATTATTTTTACTGTTGTCTTGTCCATCTGTCTAAATGTCCATAAAAAGAAACCAATTTATATCTTACAAACACCTTTGACTTCCAGCCTTTCACAGTGGCAGAAAGAGTTTGCCATTCTTGCTTTGTAACAAAACACTTGGGGGCTTTGGGATTTTTTTGCCTATTTCCCAATCACCTCTGTTAGCACCAAGTTTTGGTACAATCTCACACACAGAGGTGGTATCCAGAGCAAAACTTCGATTCTCCTTTGGAGAAAAACACTGTTCTTGTGTTTAGAGCACTGCTACAGAAAAAGTAACCAAGTCAACACACAACAGGCAGGAGTTGCAAACCTTTCTTCCAGATAGGGAAAGGAAATTGGGAAACGTGCTCAACGCTCTCTGCTGAAGTAGAAATCATAGTCCAGGAGTTTCTTATTCCAGAACACTGTAAAGAACATTTCCATGTGCCAAGTCATGGGTCAAATGAAGAACATTGCTGGTTGTCAAAAAGCCTTTTTCCAGGAATTTGTTCCCTGTTTCCAACTGGCCTGTATTACTTTATGACTCTTTCCATCTTCCACTCCTTTGTTCGAGGTCTTTCAGGCAGCACATGTCAGGATTTCAGCCCTTCCCCAGCTGTTGCAGAACAGCCCTGCCCAGAGCAGCCAGCTGGCACAAGTTCCAGCTGAGCCCACTCCATCCCAAGGTGTCAGTGAGGATCCTGCACACGGAGCACCACAGTTGTTGGCCAGCTTGGAGAGGGACACATAGCACAAACCTCCCTGCCAAGGCAGCTGCTTGTGTTCATATCTGACCATGAACCCCAAAACACCTGGAAACAAGTGACATGGCTGGTGTACATACCTCAGAGAGGAGCACAGTGTGGTGAAATTCTTTACAGTGGTTCCCATTTATCACACGGTGTTTGCAAACACTCAGCTCATAAATATTAAATGTCTCGTAAAAGCATTTGTAGAAAGCTCTATAGAAGTGCGGTGGGTAAACAAAAATTTGCTTTTTTCTGGCCAGCATTTGAGTGAAGCTGTCGTGGTTTATTTTGCTGTGAGGCCCGAAGTAAATGAGGTGGCACCTCATTAGAGAGCACATTTCTGCCCGAGCCTCTTGGCATCCATTTGGTGTCACCAGCACAGACATTCAGCTCGGGAGGAACAGCTGAACTGCTCCTTCATTTGCTCAACACCCGCCGTTATCAGGGAAGAAAAAAAAATTAATTCTCCTGCCAGCTCTACAATTCCTAATCCCAAGCCCCAAAACCCAAACAAGATTAGTTCATTCTGAAAGAAAGGAATAATCCCACAAAACACCTTATAAAGTGCACTCTGTACAATGAGGCAACGACAATCACTGCAAAAATAAGCTCATAAAGAGTTGCAGCTCTCTGCATGTCCCTGAAGTGCAGCAGCAAGTGCAGAGAGGACTCATCTTTGTTAGCTCAGAACTCAACTCTTAACACCTCACTTTCTACTGGATTCTTTCTTTTCAAGCTAATTTTTGGTGCAAGACTAAGCCTCAAGTATGTTCTTGATACCAACAAAACACTTGAGGGGAAGGGAAGAACCACCTGCACAACTCCTACAGCCAGCCAGGGAAGACCAAATTAAAATGTTATTTCTAATCAAATTTCACAGGGGGAACAAAAAGCAGAACGAATTCTACTCCCAGATCCAGTGTATGTTTTCAGAAGATTTATGACACACATTAACTACAGCTACAACTACACCTACCAACCTCCTCACCAAAAAATGTCCAGACAGCACTGCTAAAAGAAATGAACAAAATTCCAACCACCAAAACAGAGTGTTCTACTCTAACAAGTGCCAAACATGCTTGGGGGAAAACATCCAGAATTATTTTGCCACAGCAAGAGAAATACAAATTTGTCAGCAGCAGTTTCAATTTCTCTCTAGTCTATGTGCTTTCAAAACAAAGATTTTTCCTTCGAGCACATTTGGGTTTTCACACCATTAAACTAATCCCTAAAGAAGTTTAACCCTGAGCTCCAGCCCTGGGTTCAGATAATTAGAAGCAGGTTCTATGGAATGGTTGGAAGAGTATTTACAGGTTCTTCTGGAAAGGACTGATTCTGCAGACTGCAGTGCTGAACAATCCCTTTCCAAATTAATTTGACCAGCTACAACCCCCAGTCAGTGACTTTTCTGAAACTGGCTACTTGAGAGAAACTATTTTATAAATATTTGAGCTTAAAAAGTCGTATGTTGTTTTTCAGACAGTTTAGTGACAGGGAGCTCAAAGAAACAATCCAAGAAAAAGCTGATTAGAAATCTGGGTGGTTTTGTTACAGAAGTAGGGCGTCTGGAATTTCTGTTAAACACAGAAGAAAGCATCCATAATTTAAAAAAAAATAGGGAAAAACCTATTTCATCAGCTTTTTCCTTCCAAATTTACACAGCTTGGGAAAAATAGAAAGACCAGGTCTTTCCCCAAACAGCTGGCTTTCTCACAGCCCTACTGTTCTGAGCAGCTCTGGATGCGAACTGAAGCTCTGACAACACTGCTGGGGGGCTGGGAATACCTGGGGGGCTGGGAATCTGTGCCTGGAGTTTTAGAACCCCCACAAGAAGCAAGTGGTCCAATTTACTTTCCTTAAGAAAACTATTCACAAATCAGTTAATTCAAACTTGTGAGTAAGTGAAGTTCTCAGCAAAGGGAGGATGAACTGTGCCCTCGAGGACGTTTCCATCCTCTCAGGTGTCTGCCAGCTGCAGCCCAGCAGGCTCCACACACACACCTGAAAAATGTGGAAGTTCTGCTTCCAAATAAACAGCAAATAACAGAAAAACTGTTTGATTGGGGGCTCTTTGGAATTTCTTCTGCAACACACAGTACAGCCAAAACAGACTCTCTCGAGGGATTACAGCTCTCCCACATTTAACCTACAATACCAACTCCAGAAAATTTCATTTATACGCTGAAGAAGGCAGAACTACTCACATATTCTCAAGCAAGCACGTCATTTATTTCTACCTTAACAGGAATCCTGCTACCTCAGGGGGAAAACAAGGAAAAGGATTTCCATGACCTAGTATAACATTTTAAGTTCTTTAAATTTTTTTTTAAATTGTGGCATTATTGTAAGCACAAGGCACCAGACCAGGCCATCTCTACACTCCACCAGGCTTTGAAACATAGGGAAATGCTTGTCCACAGGAATCCTGTACATATGGAATAAGCTGATTTGAACAATTTTCCATGTTGTGTTCACGTACCTTGTACAAGTGTCCCATCAAATCTGGTTCTAAACACTGCTTTTTCAGAAGCAAATGACCTAAGTAAAAAAGGGAAAATCAAATTTAAACCAAACCAGACACTGGCAAATCCTCCTATATTAGCAGCATAGGAAAGGATTCTGACTGCAGCCATTCACCCCAGCACCGTTTCCCAGTTAAAAAAGGCCACCAAAATAACCTCATCTAATCAGACAGTGCATACACAGGTGTTAACTCGGGAAACCAACCTCACCCACAGCCCCACAGGAGCAATTACTGTAATTATTTCAAGTGTAAATTACAATGCACACGATGCCACCTGGTATCACATGTCCAGCCCCCTGTTAAGGCACAGGTTAGTTAACATTAACGCTGAGCCTCAGTCCCTGGAGCACAGAATTCCAGCCTGACACCCCCCACTCCCCCATCACCTTTAGCGCTCCCAGAGCAGACACGCCCGGGGGGCTCCGTGCCCCACTTTCCTCTGCTGCTTTCACTCAGCCAAAGGCAGGAGTGACCCAAGGCAGCAGCGGGAGCAGTGGCCGGCCGAGCCAGCTCCGCACCCTGCGGTCCCAGCGGGGGCTCTTTGGGGTTTGCTCACCCACCTCACCCTGTAAATCATGGCAGGCTAAAAATGGCCGAGTGACGAATGTGGAGGTGAAATTGTGAGCAGGGCACTCGCTCCGGGATCACTGGAGCCGCGAGCAGGGCTGCGCACAGGCCTCACTCTCGGGCACCAGAGAGGTACAAGCTGTGTCCATGTGTGACAGGAGCAAGGGCATGGACAGAAAACCCCTCCTTGGGAGGGAAACAACCCCCAGTGCAGCCGGCTGCCATCTCTCTGTGCCATAAGCTTCACTTTTTTTTTTTTATGCCCCGGCAGCTTCCGGTTACCATGGAGTGAGGCAGCGCAAACACCATTCCCAGCTGGCACGAAATGTGATCCCGTGACTTCACTATTCATAGCTCTGACATGATAAAGCTAAATTAAGCAGGAACTCTTAACTTCTCCGAGCTCCCAGCAGTGACTCCCCCCACACTCAGGCTCTGCTAACACAGTTTCTCTGTGAGGAGGGGAAGGATGTTTCCTTTACTGTAGGAGACTCCAGACCCACACACCCAGCCAGTCATCCGGAAACAAAATGGCACTGGCTCCTTCCCAGGCACCAATTCGGCCTGGCACTGGCGGGAACAAAGACCTGATGAGTTGCTAGGGCCAAATTTAACAACTTCCTCATCTTAGGACCCACTACAGAACCCCACTGAGCAGTTTAAGCCTTGTTCCCAGGCCCATCCAGCACAGGCACCACTGGTGTCCAGGAACAGGAGCAGCTCAAGGGGCACAGCCTGGCATCATCACCTGGCACAAGCTCCCCAGGGAGCCAGAACAGCTTCTGCAACCACCACCACCATTCTTCCCTCTTCCAGTGCCCATGGCCTGAACTACATGGCTAAATATCCTGAAATTCCTGCACCACTGAAGAACTCCCTGTACCGCCATAATTCTGAGGAAACCACACGACCCAAACCCCACGTTCCTGCCCTGCCGCGTGCAGCCATCAAACACAGCTCAGGATACTGTAAACTTTTCCAGAAATGGAGAAAAAGTTCAAGGGCTCCGTGGCTGCTCAAACAATTAACGAGTTGCAACACGACAAACTGTCATTTCACAAAGACAAAGCCAAGTGAGCTGAAAAATACTCAAACTTCTGGCAAAACCACTCTATTCCTTTAGGGATACAACTACAGAACACCACAGACTTACAACGAAAAGCATCCTCAGGCTTATCCAGTCTGGCTCAGCCCTCCCTAGGCCTCCCAAAGCAACATTTCTTTGACAGCAGAGAAAGTGGCAGCAGGTAAACCACCTTTAGATCAGCTAATGAGCATGGACTGACACTACATCCTGGTGTTTTATAACTGTAACATTTTTGTTTTCTAATAGCAACACCCATGTCAGCGTTCACCAGCTTTCCCAAAGCCTCAAACATCTCACTGTGAGCCCACATGCCTGGCCTGCCCCAAATGACTGCTTTCTTTAATACTTTACACACTCCCTGACTTAATTGAGCTGGAGAGAGCAGCAGATAGCTAAATTATATTATCATAACCCCAAGAGAAGAATATCCATTTCATTTACAATACACATAAAGCCGTACTTCCATGAAAAAGAACAAGAAGTGAAGGTCAGGGCACATGGCTGCTCCAAAACCCCAATGTCCAGGGAAGCCTCTTCCCAGACAGCATTTGCTGAAGCACTGACAGCAGAACTACATTTTCCAGAACTCACAGAGTGGCAGGGAAATAGGAAGGATGGAAAACGGCAGGAAGTCACCAGGGTATAACTCAGCAGAAACACAGGCAGGACTCCTGCAGACAAAGAACACGGTCAGGAATCCATTGCTGCTCACACCTGCTGCTGCCAACACAGTCCGGGCAGACACGCGGCTGCAGCCAGAGCTGCTGCTGCTCCCAGGCTTTACATCTCCTTGGAAAGGCGTCTCCTTCCCAGGGCCAGGTTATTTCTTTATAGGTTCATTTAGGCTGGAAAAGACCTCCAAGATCATGGAGTGCAGCCTGTGACCAATCCCCACCTCGCCATCCAGCCCAGAGCACTGAGTGCCACATCCAGCTGTTCCTTTCAGGGATGGGCACTCCAAACCTCCCTGGGCAGCCCCTTCAAATGCCTGACCACCTTTTGCAATAACCTGACAAGGAAATCTTTTAATCTTTGGATCTCTGAACAAAAAGCATATGAAAATGAGATAAGGGACAGCAAGGCCTCAGCTGCCCTGTGCCTCCCTCATCCCATGGACAGGACCCCCAGCTGCAGGGGAAGGGTTCAGACCCCAGGATTCTGCAACCCCCTGTGACCAGATTGAAGCATTTCCAAATCACTCATGAGGAACAGACACCAAGGCCCATCCACTGGAGCAATGCCACACAAGCAGCATTCCCAACCTTCAGCTTCCTAAGAATACTGGAGGGAACTGTTCAAACTGAGTTCTTACTTGCCATCCCTGTTCCTGTGGAAGTAAGGACAATAATTCCCAGAAGAAAGCATGCAAATCAAGAATATGCAGCAGCATCCAAAGAAATGTTAGACAAAAATCACAAGGCCCTAGACTCTCCAGAGGATCCTATGGCACAAAAAGGTACATTTGCAAAAGCTCTCTACAGTAACTGTCTTGCTTTGTCCTCTCATCTGCTGTGAGATTGTGCAATTCATAAGAGAGGTCACAAAGCCAGCCATTCCCTCACTCCATGCTGGGCACCTGTGAAGTTCCAGAGCAGGACACAGAGGAACCATGGAATACTCCAGGAAAGGCACTGCTGTGTCTTAGCACTTGCTTTCCTTTGCCTACAGCTGACTCCCTTTGAGGGAACCTGAGAGGCAAAGCTCTGAAACACCTTTTAAGTGAGTGGAGCCAAGGTTATGACACCCAATCCCTGGGAGCAGCTCTCCCAGCCCAGCATCCACCACGGGCATAGTAAAGCCCACCCAAAATATCACATGCTGTCAGCACTGACACAGCATCTGCCTTCATTCCCCACGAGAGGGAATTCTCAGGAGCCCTTCCAGAGAGTAACTAGATGATTTAATTGTTCTGTTAGGAAAAGCAGCCTGAAAACGTCCATTTGCTGATGTGACCCTGCAGCCTCTGCACTGCTGCAGCAACAAAGGCTCTTCTCTTCCACCACCAGCCACAGGAAAAACCAGAACATCTTCCAAATGTTTTTAAATTGCTTTTTTCAAGCAGCAAACCTGTTCTTGTGCCACCAGCACCTGGCACATCACTGCATGCATAAAAATTAAGGAGTCCCCACCCCCTGACGGGATGCTGCTGCATAGACACCACACACACGAGTTCACCTGCTCCTCCCAAACCAGGGCATGAGGAATGGCTTCACCCTGGAAGTGGCTTTGGATCGGAGATCAAGGAGAAATTCTTCCCTGTGAGGGTGGGGAGGCCCTAGCACAGGTTGCCCAGAGAAGCTGTGGCTGCCCCTGGATCCCTGGAAGTGTCCAAGGCCAGGCTAGACAGGGCTCGGAGCAACCTGGGATAGTGGAAGGTGTCCCTGCCCGTGGCAGGAGGGGGCACTGGATGAGTTTTATGGTCCCTTCCAACCCAAATCATTCCACGATTCTGTGATTCTATGGAGCAGTGCTTATTCCAGACTTACCACGTCACTTTCTACACAAGCACCCGGAAACCCATCCAAGACGACAATTGCAATCACCTTGGGTAGGCTTTGAAATGCATTTGTAGAAACCTCAAACACGTTCATTTCCCCAAAACAACATAAACTAGAGGAAAAAGCCTTTGTCGGCCTAAGGAAAATGAAGACTCAGACTTCACACGTGTGTCTGAGCCACTGCAACGCCCCTTCTGCCACATCGCCTCAAGTTCAGCCGAACTTTACGTTTAAGCAAGACGCAGAGCAGGCAGTGCGAGAGCACGCATCCTTCCTGCCGCACCGGGAAACCGGCGGTGCCGAGGACCTGCGCGGGGCCCTGCGGGAGCTACACACCCACGGGGAGCTGGGACGCGGGGTCACGACTGCGGCTCCCCCGAGCTGCCGCTCCCGTAGCCCCGGCCCCGCCCGCCTCCCGAGCCGCAGCAGCACGCGGAGCCCCAGGCACCGGGATGGGACCTCCGGGACAGATCGACGAAGGGAGGAAACTCCGGTGGCGCGGCCCAGAGGAGGGATCGGAGGACAGGGATCCCCGGGAATGGGACACAGGAGCAGCCTGCGAAGACCCCAGCGCAACACCAGCAGCCCCAGGAAAGGCCCGGGCGGGCCCAACCGGCCCCGGGGCCGCGAGGAGGCGCCAAGGCCCGGCCGGGCCCAGGCCCACCACGAGGCGCCGCTGGGGCCGGGCCAGANTTCGCGCACGCTGGCCCGTCACTTCCGCCTCCGCCCGTGGCGCGGCGGTGCGCGCAGCCCTTTCCGGCGGGGAGCGGGGCCGCGGGCGGGAAATGGCGGAGGGGGCGGGGACTGCGCGCGTCCACCCGGCCCGGCCTGGCCCGGCCTGGCCTGGCGTCCTCTGCCGTGTGGGCGGCCACGTTGCGGCGCGGCCGTCGCTGAAGGGATTGTGCGGGGCCCTCTCTCGTCCAGCCCTAACGGTGCGGACCCCGGGCTCGCGGTTCCTCCCACGTGCGGCTCCTGAGAGCCCGGAAGAGAAGGGGCAACCCTCGGACAGGGCCGAGGTGAGGCTCCCCCCACGCCCATCCCCGGGACGGAGCTGATGGAGTGGGCAGCGCTGGGGGCGAGCCTGGGCACGGGGGCGAACCTGCCCCGATGCTGTGGGAGCCGGGAGAGCGCCCGGCCCTGCCCGGCCCTGCCCTGCCCGGCCCTGCGGAGCACCGAGGCGCGGGCGCCGACCCGCTCAGTCCCCTCCCCGGACACAGAAAGGCACGCCGAGGGCATTGTCCACTTTTAATTGTTGTCAAAGGTTGTCTGGATGCATAACACTGTCACAAGGGCACAGAGCAGCGTGGTGCCGGCCGGGCCCGGGGACACCGGACACACGGACATGCGGGGAAACGTGGGGACAGAGAGCTGTGTGACCGCCCCACCTCCCCGAGCCCCCCCAGAGCATCCCCACGCCCGGCCGGCTCTATTTACAGTATTCACAGACGTTGTACCCAGCGAGTTAAATAACTACATCATTACACCACACGTCTGGGGCGGCTCCGGCGGGCTGCGAGGGTGGGCTGTCAGTCTGATAAGGTGCATATTTAAAATTAAAAAAAAAAAAAAAAAAAACCAACAAAATGAAATAAAAACGAGAACAAAGAGAGGAGCCAGGCGTCCTCGCACAGCCCCCGGGCGCCCGGGAGGAGCAGCAAGGGTCGTGTTCTGACGACAGCTACGGGTCTGCGTGGGCTGCCGGGGTCAGGGCGCGGGCAGCGGCCCCCGGGAGCATCGGCCAGGCCCTCAGAGCACCTCTGCGGGAGGGGAGAGCAGCGTGAGCCTCAGGTACGCACAGCGCCGTCCCCTCACACCCCTCACACCCCTGCCGCTGCTCACCTGTCACCTGCGGGGGCTTCACCACAGCCTGCTTGAGGAAGGGCTCCTTGTCGCCGAAGGGGATGATGCTGCCGGGGCTACCACCGTGATGGGAGAGATCCCGCAGCTCCTTGGAGCCCTCGGTGCCCGAGAAGCCGTTCTCGTGCTTGCTGGGCTGCACGCCGTTCACCAGGGCCGCCGCCTCCTTGGAGCTGCGGGATGGGAGGGCCGAGCTCAGCCCCGGCCCCGCTGCCCCCCGGCACCCCCAGTGTCCCCACGCTCACCTTGGCTGCAGCCCCTCGCCCACCAAGGCCTTCGTTCCCCCTGGTGTCCCTGCGCTCGGGGTCTCTGTCTCCAGCAGCTCCTCTGCCTTCGGGATTGGCCCCAGGTGCTTCTCGCGGCCTGAGGACACGGCAGAACCTGGCTCAGCCATGGCCCAGACCCTACCGTGGTTGGGGGAAGTAGGATCCTGGGGTGCCCGCACACCTGGGACATCTTCCTGCTCAGCTGCTTTCCCGTTCACCACCTTCTTGTCCTCCTTCTTCTGCAGGGACAGGAGAGCTGTGAGGGTCTGTGGGCAGGGACAGGAGGGCTCTGTAGAGTGCCCCAAGTCCCCAGTGCCCCGGGACGGAGGACAGGCTCCCACCTTGGTGTCTGGGGCGTCCGACTTGCGCGTCCTCTTCATGATCTCCTCCAGGCGCTGCAGTCACAGAGGGGCTCACATATGGCCCTGGCCACCCAGATCTGCCCCTGGTGCCAGGCAGGATCCCTTCCAGGGAAAAACCTGCTGTGCCCCTGCCTGGAGGAGCCCCCCACCCTCACCTTCTTCCTCTCCAGCCGCTCCTGCTCCTCACGCTGGAAGTGCTTCTCCCGCTCCAGGCGCTGCCGCTCAGCCTCTTCCCGCGCCCTGGCCTCGGCCTCTTCCTTCTGTGTCACAGCAGAGGGGGAACGGGTGAGACGCCACGGGGAGGGATGGGATGGGGCAAGCACCAGGGCAGGGACTGTGGGGATGTGCTGCCCGGACAGCTCAGCACAGCCCTGCCCCATGTTCTCTCCTGCCATCCTGGGCCTTGAGGCGCTGGGCTGGTTCTCACCCATTCATCCCCCAGAAGAACATCCCTGCCTTCCGCCTCCATCCCTGCCTTCCCCCTCCATCCCTGCCTTTGTCCCCCATCACCTGCAGCCCCGTTCCCCCCACACCCTGTCACCCCAACCTGTCTCTGCAGCCGCTCCATCTCCTCTCGCTCAGCTCGGGCTCTCTCCTGGGCCTCTCGTTCCTCCTGCAGCCGCCGCTCCTCCTCCCGTTGCCGTGCCAGGGCCTCCCGCCGGCTCTGCTCCTCGGCTGCCCGCTGCGCCCGCTCCTCCTGCGCCCGCCTGCGGGGAGGGGGCCCTTAGCACAGCAGGAGGCCAGGGCCGGGGGCCAGGGGGACAACACCCACCTCTCCTGCTCCTCCTGCTCCCGGCGCTCCCGTTCCTCCCGCTCCCGCTGCTCCCGGGCCTGGCGTCGCTTCTCCGCCAACAGCCGGGCAGCCTCCTCCCGGTCCGTGGTGCCGGCGGGGGGTCTGGCTGGGGGGCTGGCTGGCACAGGGCCGGGGGCCGCAGGGACTGGGGGTGCTGGGGGAGGCAAGCAGTGTCAGGGCTGCTCTGGCTTCTCCCAGCCCCGCTGCTTCCCTGGCCACACTGTACCCACCTGCTGTCGGCTCTGCGGGCACCTTGGGGGGCTCAGGAAGGGCCGGGGGTGGCAGACCCTGCTCCTCCTCCTTCCTCTCCCGCACCTTTGCCTGCCCCTCCTGCTCCCCCCGCTCCTCCCGGGCCCTGGCCCGCACCTTGGGGGAGGAATGGGCACTTCGAGGCAGGGGTGGCTTGTGGGGAGAGCTGAGGGCCGGGCTGGGGGATGCTGGGCGGGCTTTGGGGGTGGCAGGGGACGAGGGACGGTTCTTGGGGGTGGCAGGGGATGAGGGACGGTTCTTGGGTGTGGCAGGGGACGAGGGACGGTTCTTGAGAGCGGCAGGGGATGAGGGACGGTTCTTGGGGCCGGGGCTGCAAACAGAACAAGAGATCATGTTAGCGGGACTGGGGCAGCCCCCGGGTGGGGTCAGGGGCTGGGAAGCCTCGGGGTAGGGGGTCCTGACCTGCTGTCAGCCGCAGGCAGCAGCCGGGGCTGTGCTGCCGGCAGTGACTGCCGCTTCTTGAGGCTGCGCTCACGGGACAGGGCACTGCGCTCCTTGGCGTTGTCCCGATCCTTCTCTTTCTTCTCCTTCTTCTTCTGCTCCAGCCAAGGACAGACAGAGACAGCGTCAGCGCTGGGTGCTGGGCTCAGCTGGAAGCCACGCTGTGCCCCACAGCTGCCCTGGCACCCAGGGTCCCTGTGGGAGGTGGCACTCACGGGCGAGGGCTCGGTCCTGCGGCGCGGAGTCACATCAGGGCTGGCAGTGGCCGCCTTCCGGCGCTCCCAGCAGCGGTGTGGCAGGCGGTGGTTGTGGCAGGGGCTGAGGGGGCTGGCGGAGGCTGAGCGGGGGCACACGGGCACTGGGGGAGGAGTGACCATGGTCAGGAGGGAGCTGGCACCAATGCCAGCTCCCCACTGACTCCAGGCTCCCTCATCCTGGTTCCCTGCCTGTGCCAGGAGCCGGGTGTCCCTGATCCCTGCGGGCTCACCCTGCTCCTTGCCGTTCCCAGCCAGCGTCACGGCGCTCCGGCTGCGCGCGAGGAAGGACAGGGTGGGCGTCATCAGCCGGTCCACGATGCTGCTCTCCCACGGGCTCAGCTGCAGGCTCCGGTCTGGGGAGGGAGAAGGGCCATTAGTGCACCACAAACCTCCAGACCCTGGTTCTGCCCCCACAGCCACCACTGTGAGGGAGCAGCCGTGTGTCTGCAGCAATACCATGGCACATGCACAGTTTCAAGAGTGCCCAGAGCTTGGCTGTGCTGGGGAGGGATCCCCACGGCCCAAGGCAGTTGGAAGGGTTCCCACTGCCCCACACAGCTGAGCAGGACAAAGGGCCATGCAGGCCCAGGCATGGGTGGGCAGTTGGGTGCCTGTGGGATGGCACTGTGGCATGACGGCAGTGGTGTCCCTGTGCCCTGTGGATGCCACAGCCACCGTGTACCAGCGCTGCTGGGTGCCACCCTGGTGACAGCAGCTCCTCCACTCTGCCCTCTCCTTGTGCCCAGCAATGGCACCCCTCTGTGCCCCTGCCCTGTGTGACCAAGGCCCTGGCACATGCCAGCTGCCCCGGGGACACCACAGTGTGCCCTCATCCTGCGGGAGCTGTGCTGAATCACCAAGCGTGCCCCGGGAGCCAGGCCAGGCTCACAGCACCCAGGGAACAGCGATGCCTGGCCACACAGCTGGCTCAGACGGGCACGGGGCTGCCACTGCAGCACATGTCACCAAACACCCCACGGCGCATGGGAAGCACCCATGGAGACAGGGCCCCTGTGCCCCTCTCCACTGGGCATCAGGCCAGGGGCAGCACCGGCTGCCGGGAGGGGAGAGCACAGAGCCATGGGTGCTGCAGGGGGACAAGGGTGGCAGGTCTGGCACGGGCCCAGGGAGATGCTGCTCCCACCCAGGCAGTGCCGACAGCCCCCAGGTGCCTGTCCCTGAGCTGAGCCCCAGCACAGGGCAGTGGGAGCTGCCTGCGTCACCGCAGCCACCGGCGTCAGCTGCTCTGGCTATTTATACCCGTCCGGGAAGGCGCCCATCGCCAGGCAACCCCGAAACACAACAGCAGCCCCGGCACTGGACACATCCCTCTGTTGGACACATCCCTCCGGCGTGGCTGCAGCCCTGGGCAGCGCTCCCAGGGCCAGGACGACCTTGTAGCACCACGGCCACAGAGCTCTGTGGCACCCAGCCCCAGGAGCCTGGGGGGACACTGGCACTGTGCCCAGCCTCAGGAGGGCCAGTGACAGGCAGCCCCTCTGTGGCTGCACCAGCACCCACTGGAGCTGCCCTGGGGCAGGGAGCCAGGCTCCCATCCCCATCCTGGCGCCCCATGGGGCTGCCACCACCCAGCCATTCCTCCTTTCTTCTCCTCCCAGCCCACACAGCCTCAAGGAGCCACCGGCCGGTTCCAGCCTCCTCCCGCAAACAGCAAACGGCTTCTCCTCTCTCCGCGGGCACCTGGGGATGGGGGACCCTGGCCTTGGGGGTCCCCAGCGCTGGGCGGGGGCTGGGCTGTGCCCCCTGCGCTGGGGCAAACGCAAAGGGCTCTTACTTCTACTGGGAGAGTTCCAGAGGGTGGCAGAGGATTTGGAGAGCCGCTTGTTGATTATAGAGTCGACGTGTTTGGGGAGGTTTACAGCGGACACCGAGCACCGGCTCGCACCTGGAGGAGGGAAAAGACACAAGGGCATTAAGGTCCCAGGGCCGGGGCCAGGCCCCCCACATGCAGCATGCACGGCCGTGCCAGGGCACTGGGGCGGAAGTGGAGGGACCAGGGGAGATGCTGGAGTCCAGGGACACAGCACAGAATGGGGTAGGAGATGCTGGAATCCAGGGACGTGACACAAAATGGGACAGGAGATGCTGGAGTCTGGGGACACGGCACAGAGTGGGACAGGAGATGCTGGAATCCAGTGACATGGCACAGACTGGGGCAGGAGATGCTGGAGTCTGGGGACACAGCTCAGAGTGGGGCCAGAGGAGATTCTGCTGTCTGGGGACACAACACACAGCACTGGCATTCGGTATGGCACTGTCCGAACCCTGCAGGGTCATGCTGGGGTCATGCAGGGATCTCATCCTCAGAGAGCCAGGGTGACGCCCAGGCCCCCCTACAACAGTCTTCCCAAACACAGTCCTGGGAATTGGGAGTGGGTGGCCGGGGACCTCGGCAGCACCAGGCGAGCATCCACCCTGGGGGAGCAGGGTGAGGGCAGCAGGTCCAAACAGACGTGAGACAACATCACACCGGTGCTGGGTCACTACGGCACTGCCAGGAGAGTGCTGGTGGCTGGCAGCACCTCCGCACGTAGCTGGGATCTCCCCACCCTGGCTGGGCTCCTCTGGACAAAAGAGCCAGGGAAGCTCAGGGCCGCTGCAGGCGGGAGATTGGTGAGCTGGCAGCAGCTCCAGCAACACATCCCAATGCGAGGTGGCAGGGGAAGGCATCCCCTTGCCAGACCCTGCCAGGTGCTGCACCACGGACACAAGGGGCTGTCCCCGAGCATGCCACGAGCCACAGTGGCACACACAGCACCGAGACAGGTGTACCCAGAACGTGGAGCCCGTACACACAGCCCAGCCAGGTACAGCTGGGCACACAACACCTGTACACATGTGGCACTGGGCACAGCGTGCCAGCACGCGCAGCCTGGCACACAACACCTGTACACAGGCCTCTCAGGTACAGCCAGGAACACAACACCTGTACACAGTCTGGCCAGCTGCAGCCGGGGCCACCACGGCTGCCCCATGGCACGTGAAGCCCACAGTTCCCAAGGACACGGTGCTCCCCTCTATGTCACCATTCATGCCAGACAGTGCTAGCACCTGCCAGCACAGCACAGCTGTCAGGGGACAGTGGAGACATCCACATGTCCAAGTGCTGAATCGTGCAGGGTGTCCCTGAGAAGCCGTCAAGGAGCAGGACCAGCTTCTGCAGCCACAGTATACAGCCACGGTCACCCCCATACTGGACCTGGAGGGGCCAAGTACTGCCCCCATCCAGCTGGGGGACAAGGGGACACGCTGCAGCACAGACCCCAACCAGAGCTTGCAGAGGCCTCATGCAACTCCACAGCCCCTGGGGCCAGGGGCTCTTGACAGCTGCTTGGAGACCTGGCAGTGTGGCCATGGCATGCCGAGGCAGCCAGGGCTGTCCCCACGCAGGTCCCTGAGTGGAACAGGGACTGTGACGCACAGCTTCCAGCTTACACCCACCCCCACAGGAGCAGGGAACAGCCACGGGACCCCATCAGTCCCCAGCACAGCCCAGAGTGATGGCAGCATGACCCCACCAAGTGGGGCTGAGCTGGGTTTGAGGGCTGGCAGTGAGATGCCCAGCTGCCCTCACCACTGTCAGAGCCAGAGGGTTCCAGATGCCTGTGCCCAGCCCAGCACTCACCGTCCTTGTGTGCAGGGGAGCCGTGGTGCAGGGCCCCAGCCCAGGACCACCGCTGCTGCCGGATCTCTGCCCACGTCTTCTTGACTGACCGCTGGATTGCTGCCTCATAGCGCTCCTGCCCGAGGGAGAGGGACAGGCTGAGCCCAGCGGCTGCGGGAGTGGGGCTGGGGCCAGCCACAGCCTCCCAGCATGAGGCCATTGCAGCGATGGGGATGCTTGGAGGGAGACAGGACAGGGATGCCTGCCCTGGCCAAGGAGCTGGGCACGGCGCAGGCTCTGCACCATGAAGGAGGGACAGCAGAGGATGGGCACAGTGGGCAGCTCCTGAAGGGCTCATGAGGCATCTTCTGTAGGACTGATGGAGCCATGAGGACTCTTCAGGGATTGCAATCCATGTGCCGCCCCAGCCCCCTGTCCACTGCACCCATGACACCCATCCCCATCCCCACCTTATTCTTCTCCAGCTTCTGCCTCTGCCGCTCCTCCAGGACCGCCCGGCGCTTCTCTGCCCGCAGCCGCTGCTCCTCCAGCCGCTTGCGCCGCTCCTCCAGCTGCTTCTCCCGCAGCAGCCGGGCCTTCTCCTCCTTCTCCAGCCACAGCACCCGCTTGGCAGCTGCGGGAGGCAGCGGGGTCACACCGGAGGCACAGTCCCGGGCCGCCCCACGATGAGACCGCGTGCCCATGGCGGCGGCGTGGGGCCACAGGGCAGCTGCAGCCAGGGCACGCGGCCGGGCTTGGGGGGCCGGCAGCATCACAGCCGGCCGGCCGGCCGGAGAGGGAGGGGTTTGGGCCAGGACAAAAGGGAGGCCGGGAGCCCGCCGGGAGCCCGCCGAGCTGCGCTGTGAACAATGGGGGAATGAGGGTGGAAAGAGCGCGGGGACAAGGAGGCCCCATGCACGGCGCAGGGGCCCCACTCGCCCGGTTCCCCCAGCCACTGTGGGGCTGCCTGGGGCTGCCTGCACACGGCAGAGCTGGGCACCAGGCTGGTGGCACCTGCACTAACCCGGGGAGTATCCAGAGCAGGGAGCAACAGTGTGCTGGCGGGTCAGTGGCATGCTTGGGGGTCAGTAGTGTGCCTGGGGGTCAGCAGTGTGCTGGGGAGTCAGTGGTGTGCCTGGTGGGCAGAGCTGCCAGCGCCGCAGTTTCCGCCCGGGCTCAGCTCATCACAGCTAATGGGATTGCCCATGACCCAGCAAAGCTCCTTAGCCCTTGCCTCCCCGCTCCCATCCACTTTCCCTCCCAGC
This sequence comes from Rhipidura dahli, assembly GCA_013399225.1. Lineage (NCBI taxonomy): Eukaryota > Metazoa > Chordata > Aves > Passeriformes > Rhipiduridae > Rhipidura > Rhipidura dahli. The sequence continues at coordinate 13,449 of VXAC01006907.1, read as the reverse complement.
CCCATACCCAGGTACTTGGCCCGTTCCTCGCGCCGCTCCTTTGCCTGCTTGTGCCTTGCCTGGGCTTTCTGGGCATCTGCAGAGGGGAAACACGGTCAGGGTAGCACCCAGCCCCGCCAGGCATCCATAGGGTGCAGCATCACTGGAGCACCCCAGCCCCCTGGCACCCACCTTGCTTGGGCCGGGGGCTGGCAGCAGGAGACGGCGAGGGGCGGGTGCTCCGGGGGGTCACGTCCTTTGAGGGCCCGGCTGTGGCCCCCAGGGAGCTCTTGGCATCAGGAGGGGCCCCTTCAGCAGCACCTGGGGCTGGGGGCTGGCCCCCGTGGGGCAGTGTCTCCACTGAGCAAGGGGCGGCAGCGTGGACGGGGACAGGCTGGCCAGTGGCGTGGGGCGATGCCTCTTCTTTGGGGTGCTCCGNCGGGGGGGGACCGGTCGCACTGTTGGGGGACACTCTGTGCTGAGGGGACCAGAGTCGCAGGGCTGGGGGACACAGGCTGTCCTGGCAGTGCTGCAGTTGGAGGGCCGGGTCGGTCACGCTGCGGGGGGCTGCTCTCAGAGGGGGGCATCACAGCCGGGGGGCAGACAGGCTGCCGGGAGG
>VXAC01006905.1:576907-630305 GCA_013399225.1 Rhipidura dahli | reverse complement strand
CGGGCAGTGCCCACAGCCCGGCCGTGCCAGCAGCCCGCCTGTCGCCGGGACGGGACAGCCCCGCCGGGCCGGCGTGGGCAGCGAGCGCTGAGGTGCCGGGACCCCGCCGGCCCTGGGAAAGAACTGCCCACGGCTCTGGATGGAATCAGCGGCTCCGGGCTGGCAGCGCGTCCATGGCATTTATTGTTCCAGCACAAGGGCCCTTTAGGCAGAAGAGCTCCGTGGAGGCCTCTGCGGCGAGATCAGATCCGAGATAAAACTGCCCATGGCGGCTGAGGCAGAGGCTGGCACCGCCTCTGCGGGCTCCGGGCCCCGCAGCAGGAAAAGCGACCCCACAGTTTGCAAAAAGGGACGTTCTCCCCATGGGTGACAGGCAGGCTGCGGCTCTGGGGTGGCAATGAGCAGCCATGGCTCAGCCAGAACAAGGGCGACGGCACTGCTGACATGTGAGCTGCTCTGGGAATCCCTCCCCGGGAGAGGGGACAGGAGCTCCTGGAGACGCTGCAGCCTACTCTGAAGGCTCAGGGGGACATCCATTCAGATGGGATTGTGCAGGAACCTCAAGATTTAGTTACTTTACAGCAGTCACAAGGGTGATGGAGCTGGGTAGCTCCAACTCAGTACATCAAAACATTTTCCTTGTCCTGGGTCACTAACAAGCCAGTGATAAATTATTTCAGTCATTTCTTTCCTATAAAACAAGCACATCACTGACCTCCTTCATCAAGATCCATCACAAAATCCACTTGAGAGCTCTAGGCTCTACCCACGATATGAGCCTGTACTGAGCACATGCTTACAAAATAAAGCACACATCATCTGGGAGACACCAGCCTCCCAGCACCAGTTCAACCCCAAGCCTCTGCAGGCACCGCAGAAGGACAAGAAATGAGACCGAGAGCAGCAGACGCAGGGAGCAGAGCCCTGCCCGGAGCCACTGTGCCAGTACCGTGCAAGATCCGTCTTGCTGCCACCCACCCCAACGTTGATTTTCTCCTTTCATGGTTTTGCCATTAAAAGCAATTACAGCGCAGTCATATTCACAGGGCACCCCAATGAATGCATCAAAGCCCGGGCTCCACACAGAGCCATCTCCAGCTCAAAGCCACGACACTTCCCTTCTCGTTCCTCGGCTGTGCAGGGGTGAACCACAGGGAGCTTGGATGTCTGGAGAACAAAAGCCCTACACAAAGAATTCCTGCCCGACTTGAATGGCAGCCCCGGGTGCTGATACAGTCTCAAACGCAGTAATTATTGCTGGCTTTGAAGCCTAACGTGTGCAGAGTACACTTTCCACACCTATTTCACCCAAACGACACCACTTACCTCATCCCCCGAGTACCTGCTCCTCCGGAGCCCTTTGTAGTCCTGCCAGGGCTGCTCATTACTGCTCTCAAATGCTGCTGCTGCTTCTGGAACAAGAGACAGTAACTTTATGCAGGGAAAAATGTGGAATGAAAAAAGGCTGCCCTGAATTACAGCTCACATGAGAAAAACTTCATTATATTATTTTGATCCACTTGATATGGGGAATTTAAAAGATTAGGTTTCCAAATGGGTCAATTGTGCACAACTCCCACATGTCCAGCCCTGGCTCATCCTTGACCTGCCACCCTGAAGGACCCTTCACTCCTAGGTCTTTTCCCCGTGTCCTTTCTGACCAGACCCTCTTGTTTGCTTCATTAGTGCCACTCAGATAAATCCAACCAAATTCCTTGTGCAGATGAAGATTTCTTGCCATTTTTCCATGGAAGTGGCAGATCTAGAGGAAAGCTCTAAAACCAAGGTGGGTTTTCCTAACATCAGCCTTGCAAGACAACAACCAGACTTCGAAATGCCCCCTGCCACATCCCTGAGGCAATGAGGAAGGTAAACTAACTCAGAAGAGATAGCATCAGAAAGCCCAAATAGCTCGGAGCTGGTGATGTGGAAGCAAAGCCTGTTTGCCCAAAAAAATGCTCCAAGGATATCCTAGAGATGGCCTCAACCACCTGGAGCTGAGCCCCAGCACGGTGTCAGCAGTGAAAACAAGCTCTGCAGAGCAGCCACACGGCACCAGGGAGCCAGAGCAGGGTTCAGCAGCCTCTGCACAGCAGCACAACCCAATTTCCCTCCCAGAGTCTGGTCAGGGCCAGCTGATCCCACCACACTCCGCTCATCCCCACCCAGCGCACGCTCAGACACACAGGGTGGCCTCGGCAGACAAGGTACATGAGATAAAGTTTCTTAATCACATAAAACAGGACAGATAAATTTGATTTATCTGGTTCTCCAGGAGCTGGAAGAGTCCCTCACAAAAGACTTGGCATCCACACACTGCAAGTGCCACCAGGAAGGGCAGGAGGTGACACACAACCAAATAAGGACCACTGGATCAGCTCCTGGACACCTGGGCTGGAGAAGACACCAGCTGGGGGCCACCAGCTCTCAGCCAACAAGCCAACCCCTCCAGCTCAGCAGCAGGAATCCCTTTTCAAGGGATTTTGGCAGTTTGGAGACATCAGCACGCAGGAGCAAGAACTGCTTTGCCACATGGCACTGTATTCCCAAACCCAGCCGCCTCAACCCACACAGGGAAGCCCTTGGGAAGGCGCTGGCTGGGTGTGCAGCTCTAACCTCTGCCCATCTGCATTTCTGTGCCATTAAAGCTGAGATTTCACTAGTTTATCATAAAAAGCAACAAGGGTTTAACATGCTCTTTGCTCTGTTTAGCTCTCCAGTGGAGTTGAAGCTGGGATCAGTCTTTGCCATCTGCTTTTTTCCAGAGAAAAGGACCTGGGCAAAGGGAACACCACAGTGATTTACCACCAGCAGTGACCCCTCCTTCAAGCCAGGCCCTAAGGGAAGGAGAATTTTGGAATTTTGGTTAAAAAAAGAGCATCACCACTGCCCACAGCTGATGCTGGCAGAGGAGCCGCAGCGCCCGCCTGGCACCGGGCTCAGTGCAATGAACAATGTTGTGTCTGTAAAGCTCTGACAGCGTGGGGGTGACACAGGAACAACACAATCCCTGCAATTATTGCAGATTTTTTCTGGCCCCATAGAGCCCTGGTTAGGGAATAAATCCCACAAGTGTTTTCCTTTTCCAGGCTGACATTTGGCAGAGCTAAGAAGTGCCCAAACGCTGCTTTGGGGCTGCACCAGCTGCCCTGGGTAGGTGTGCCAGGTTTGGGACCTTGTGGATGATTTTTCCTGCTCAGTCAGGAACAGAGGAACCCAGCCCTTTCCCTGTGTGGCTCACAACAGCACCATGAGTAGCTGTAGATCGTGCTGTGCTCAATGCAGGGGTCATAGATCAGCACAGTCTTCCCTGGATCCTTCTGGATTCAGCCTCACAACCCCTCTGACTCCTCTAAAGATGAGGTGTTCAAAGCCGTGAAGTGAAGAGGCCACAGCTACTCTGATTATGAGCCAGTTTTGCTTAGAGAGCTGAGCCCCAGGACCCTGCAGGGCTCAAACAAGAACAGAGGCCACAACACTTTCCAAAAACCGGAAAAGGAATTTGGAGGAAAAACCCTTAAATCCCTATTTAAAGGGAAAACACTCCATATGGTTCTTTTTGGGGTTTTTGTTTGGGGTTTTTTTTTGGGAGATGTTCAGAAGGGCAGAGTCAATTGGAAGCGACCTTAAAGATCATCTTGTTCCATGGGCAGGGACAGCTTCCACTAGACCAGGTTGCTCCAAGCCCCACCAACTCTGAGCAATTATAAAGGAGAAAAAACAGATGCTCTTCAATATCATCATCTGTCCCCAGCATTAACAGCTGCTGGGACATTAATGAACCTAATTACCAGAAATGCTGCCCATCCAACATCTCCAGCACTTGGCTCCCCATTTTCAAGTCTTCCCTGATGTTTGGTTTTTAGAGCAAATTTAAACCCCCCTCCTAACCCCCACACACCAAGCACCCAGCATCTTATTCCAAGTAGAAAACCAGCTCTGAGGCACAGCAGGGTGTAATCTTTTAGGGATGGCACCTTCAGCTCTCAGAAGTCATATCTCTGCTCTCTAAGCCTCCCCAAAGCAGCTCCCTTCCCTGCAGCTCCAATCCACACTGACCACCAAAGCCTTTGGGTGTCTATCAATCCAATTTCAGCCTTAATTACAGAGTGCTATTAAGTAACACTATTGTTCCCTGACAAAGCCCATTGAGTTATTTATTAGGGAAGGATTTGGCAAATTGAATCAAACTGCCAAAGCTTTGATAAACTGAAACCTCATTTTCCCTGTGGTCTCAATGAAACAGATTTTCCTTTCCTGAATGCTTTGAAATCTGAAGTCTGAGTAGTTGTCACTAAGTGACAATGACAAAGGGCTATTCTACTGCCACTCAGAAAAACTGAAATTTTGCTTGTCTTTACAGTGACAGATGACCAGGCCAAAGCCAAGTTGGGGACTTCTCTATTTCACATCTGCACCGGGCAATACACCCCAATGCCTTTCATCTGTGGGCAGGAGAAAGCACAATGCACTGTCACTGCTTTAGGGGTTGGGAACTGCAGAAAAAAGAACCACAAACCCTTTTTTCTGAGGTGGCCCCTTTCTCAATTACAGTTTATTCTGATACACAAGAGCAGAGCTTTCCTCCATCAGACCCCATGGGAAGCTTTGCCTGCTGCTGTCCCCAGCCAGGCCCAGGCGTGTCCCAGGGACTCTGGTGGCTCATATGGAGTCCCACCATGGCTGGCACAGCCACCTCGAGCTCAGACCTGGCTAAGCTCCTATCAGGAATGAGTCCCTCAGCCCAGCAAGGAACCAGCCCACAGGGAGTATTTCCAGGCGACATCACAAAGCAAATTGTTCCTGCTTCCACCAGCAGCAGTGGCTGGAGACCAAACACCACTTTGGGATTGCTGGAGAGACTTCCCAGCAGGACAGCCACTTATTCCGTGGACATGCAGCAGTAAGTGTAAGTGACAATTCAGCTTCCAGACCATTCTTTAAGCACTTTTAGTCATAAGTTTATCCCAGTTCCATCAGTGCAGAAATGTCTTTTCCCCTCAGAAAGTGCTGGGATGATTATGGAATTCCTGACACTTGTGATTGATCCAGTCAGCATGCCATGAAGAATCCTGGAGGAACTGTCAGGAAGACAAGTGGTAAAGGCTGGATTTCCCTTCCTGCACTGCCCAGGACAGGATGGATCCTGATGGGCAGCTCTGCTTGCACACAAGGAGCTGCTTTGCACTGCCAACAGCTAATTCCTAAGCAAATTCTTTTCAAATGTTAATTACAGTCGAACATGCTTGAATTTTACTGACCCCATCAAATTTGACAGGCAACTTCTCATGTTACCCAGAGCCACTTAAAAGCAAAATCAAGCTGAATATATCTTGAGGCTAAAATATTTGTTAGTCTAAAACCCTGCAAGCTTCAACCATAACCTTGCAATTTCCCTTGCATGTATCTCTGTTGATAACAGGCTCAGGACAGCAATTACTGGGCTTGTAAATACAAGCAAATCTCAGGTCTCAGGGCCAAAGGCTGAAACCAGAGCGTGTCTGGTGTTTAGAACACTGGGAACTGATTGTGCTCCATGACACTCAGACAAAGGATTTCCCTCCTAGATCAAGGCAAAGTACAAGACAAGAAGTTGCTTGAAGATGAGGCAATAATATTTAAAAGAGTGGGGTCTTGGAGTCAAATCTTTGCTCTTTTAGAAGCCAAAACCCCACGGGGTCAGGCACCTTCCCCTGGGGGCATGGAAGGGCCAAGGGGCAGATAGAGCATCCTTTTGGGGTTGTATTTTTGAAACAAAAAGGGAAAGAGTGGGGGCACCAGGGATGCTCCAGTGCTCTATAAACAGGGCAAGGAGTCTCTCCCAGCCTGACAGCAGCAGGTGGCCCAGGGCCAAACCAGGTCAGACAGGCCAGCACGTGCCCTTCCCATTCCTCAGCACTGGTCACACAGGCAGGTCTCCCACCACAACCCCCAGCATCCCCCTACAAACCCCAAAATGCCTCCAGGAGGTCATTCACGTGTCCATATTTGACACTCCCCCCACATGGCAAATGGAGTGCCAGAATTTCCCTTCCCCAGCTTTGGAAGAAGCTGCTCTGTGCTCTGAGGCTCACCCAGAGTTCCCCACACTCTCTGGGGCACCTCCAAAGCCTCTCCCACGTTCAGGGTGCCAGATCAAACCCCAAAATCCCAACTGCAGGCACGCCCTGGGCTTCACCCACATCTTTTACCCTTCTGTGCTGCTATCCCCAAAAGCCCCCATTATTCTGGCAGATGCAATAAAACCCTGCCCCAACAGATCTGCCTGGGAGCAGCCCTGCAGCTGAAGTGCAGTGACAATTCCTCATGGAAATTCATGGCAGCCAAAGGTGGGGAAGCAAACAGGACCTGATAGCCCTGTAACAGCTCCTCTGTCTGTCAGCTCCAGGCTGCAGCCTGCAAATCCCTCCATTCCCAGATTTCTCCATCACTGGGGTTCATGTGAGGTCAGCCACGAACTGCTGCCCCATTCCAAAGGCTCTCCCACCCCAAAAGCAGCACAGGGAACTTGGTCCTTCCACTTCACTCCCATCTTTTGGGAGATAAGAGCTGCAGGTAACACCATGACCTTCATCAATAAGGTTTGTCCTGATGATGGGCAGAGCCCAAGCAAAGCTCCTGATCCCAGAGCCCAGGAATGCTCCCCTCCCAAAGAAAAATGCACCAGCTTTTGTGGAATTGAGATGATTTTTTTCCCCCAGCATTTCCAAAGTCCAGTGACCAACATCTGTCAGGGCCTGTGGAATCCCACCAGCTCCAGGCTCTGCAGCACAGCTCCAGTCAGGGTTCCCATCTCACCCTCCCCATTTGATCAGGAGGAATTTAAACCATCTGCAAAGTCACCGACTGTGTGCTAATGGCAACTTGCAGAACACATTCCTGTTTTATCTCAAAGGCTTCTGCTCTCAATGTGAGGTGTTGAAACCATCACCAGAGCTTCCCACCAGGCTTCCTGTGCCGGCTGTCACAGCACAGAAAAGCTTTTCCCACCAAAAAGGCAGCCCAGCCCTTCCCCTGCACATCCCCCAGGCAGGCTTTGCTCTTCTCCCTGTGCAGGGAAGTCAAGCTGAGGTTTGGAAGCATCAGGCAGTCACTGCTTCGCCTTCTGATCACCCCAGAGTCTAATTTTTGGGCTGTCCCAGCCTAAAATCCAAGCTCCCTCCAGGCCCTAAAGGACAGCTGATGACATCAGTGGCCATTCCTCTTCCCCAGCCATCCCTGCCCCCCAGGCAGAGGTCTCAGCAGAGCCCTGATCCATGGTTTCAATCAAAGCAGCCACATCAGGGCCAGCACCTGCTCAAAGCATTGCCCAAGCTGATTTAAATAAGTTCCTGCAACTTGCACACAGAGGTGTGGCCTGAAAATTGCATTTTTGGCTTTTTGACAGGAAAAGGGAAATGCAAACCATGAGATGCCTGGTTTTGAAGCTTGATAGGAACAAATTTGGGAGTGGTTTATCAGACATATGCACGGCACGTGGCCTCTGGGCTTTCTCGTGGCTGAATCCTTTCTTGAGGTTTTTGGTTTGGGCTGAGCAGCCTTTGAAGCTGCCAGCTGAGGCTGCTCAGCAGGAAGAAACGTTCAGGACCCAGAACCTGGGGGAGCTGAACCCATTTTGTCTGAGAAACCCACATCAGACACATCCCAAATGCCACTTCCATCATCCCTCAGTCGTGCAGCACAGGATGTCTCTGCCACCAGCACAGAGATCGCTCCCCCCATGCCAGAGGTCCCTCTCCATCCACTTGTCTTTATCCAAGCTTCCCCAAAGAGAGGAGGAGTTGCTTGAGTTCATCTGCAAAATGTTTTTCAGTGCTGACCACAAGTGAAATAGGGCAAGAGCTCCCCAGATTTGTTCTGACTGGTTGAAGTGTTCACTTAAGGCTCAAGCTAAAAATGGGAGAACTCCCAGAAACCTGTAAGAAGTAATTCCACTCTGGAGTCTTCCTCTCTAACTCCTGACTGGCCTTTCTGGATTATTACCCAGATACCCTTTACCTCAGGCTGCAGCCTGGTTGTTCACATTCAATATAAATGTGCCAACCTTCACCACAGCATCCTGATTTTCCATGAGGATCCAAACCCAGCCAAGTGCAGGGTTCAGGAAGCAGAACTGGCTGCCTTCTCTCATCCTTGCTGTCACTGCTTTGCTTTTTGACATTGCAGCCTCTGCACAAATAAATCCTGGTTCCAATGCTGCTGAAATGTTTTGTAAACAGCTTCCAAGAGAAACAGAATGTTTGTGCTGCCGATTTCATCTGCACTGTTTGTACACATGAGCGAGTTCCTGAGAACTGCAGAGATTTGCAGCCTTAAATAGCCCAGATTTTTCCTGTCAGGCCCACAGGAGCCTCAGTGAAGTCACTCCAGGAATGACTTTGGTCCAAGAACAAACATTTTGGACTGAATATTTCAAAGCCTTCGGTAAGGCTTTGGGAGCAACCACAAGATTAGGACTATCAAAGAAGAAATCTGTATTAGAAAAGCCAGGTTTATTTCTCCAAAATCATAGAATCATTTAAGTTGGAAAAAGAGTTTTGAGATCAACAAATCCAACCATTCCTGAGCCTTGAGCTCTCCAGATGCTCTCAGAGAACTCAGGGGTTCATTAATACTTTAACCATGTACAAGTTCACAAAAGAAAACCCCAAAAATCATAGAAGAGATTCTGTAAAAGAGATCAGCTGCCTCATTTATAATGTTAGGCTTTAAAAATACCCACAGGGACATTCAAAGTTATGAACGATCCCTGTTGGCATATTGGGATTTCACCCTGAGCCACAGAAGCCAAGACACCAGAGTTTTAGCCTAATTCACATTCACGCAGCCATCACTCTGTTCGACTCAGTTCAGGCCAATTTAAGTTCATTTTGGAAACAGCATTCTCTGTGAGGCTTCATTTTAATCCCCCAGATCCCAGCATGGATCCTGAGCTTCAGGAATCACCCCTGGAACAGTGTCAGAGTTCCTCTGTCTCTGCCACAGCAAAGGCAAACCCTGTAATTGGTGATCAACCCATAAATGAAAAAATATGGTCAAATAAAACCACTCAGGTTTGTCCCATGGGTTCGCTGATCACTCAGCATCCTCCAAGCCAGGAATTCCAAACCAAAGGTGGCATCCTCTAAAAGCCAGGCAGAGCAGCATCCCTGCCACACACAGGGCAGCGGCAGCACCACCCTGACCAGGGGAAGAGCAACTTTTCAGGGCTCCTTTCCCAAACCACAGAAGTTGTTTCGAGCATAAATCCCTCCTGCTGGGTCCATCACAGCCTCTCCTGCCCCTGAGACCACAGTTCCCCTCTCACCAAGGGTGAGCTCTGCCCCATCTCCTTTCCAGCTAATCTGCCTGCATTAGAAATTAAGAGTGTTTCTCTTAATAAAGAGGGGTTTTGCAGCTTTGTGCCAGCTGTTGAGAGGAAACTGCAATAAGGAGCACAGAAGGTCAAACCCCAGCCGAGCACAGGCCAGAGAAGCCACCTTTCCAGCACAGCTTTGGAAATATGTGAGAAATAAGAAAGTTTCCAGTTTCCAAGCTGCCCCTATTCACCTACTGAGCTAAACAGGTTTGGAAAGGGAAAAAAACCCCTAAAAATTCAGGATTTCAAGCCCAGCACTGCTACAGCTCAAGAGGTGTGATCCTGCCTCCCTACACCCAAGGGCTCCATCCGGAGCAGAGCTGATGGGCAATAACCACGGTGCTTTTCACCAGCCCTGCACTAAACCACATCCATCTCCTGTTCCATTAGCCCCTTATCTTCTCTCCCATTTATTTTATACCCAGTCTGCAATCAAACACTCTCAGGCAACTTGTGCTATTCAAGGGTTAAAATATTTGCTGCTCACACACCTGATGAGGTTAAAACAGAGCCTGTGGCACTGATTAATCATTAGCAGTTTCCTCAGAATTATGTTAAAAAAAATTAGACCAAAGTGGCTGCTCTGAGAGCCTCTGAGATGCTTTGAGTAGTGAAACATCACAAGTGCAAAAGCAGCTTTTTGGGGATAATTTCAACTGCATTAACCTCCCTGCAGGGCCATATCAGGTGAAGCAAAGTTTGGCTGAGATAATGCACCTTGCAGGAAGCTGCTGTTTGCTCCTTGAGGGATTTTGCACACAGATTCTCATGGTGATTTTGGCATAAAAATGCTGGGAAAAGTCTTTTTGTTCCTGCACTGACATTGTTACCAAGGGCATTCCTGGCCTTTAAGCACAAACCTTGGCTCCAAAGGGGACTTTGAGCATCCCTGGAGAGACAAAGCTATCTCAGTGGATTCCCATGATAAAATTAAGGAAAAAAAGATCTTTGGGGGCAAAAAGCAATGAACAGAGGCTGGACCCAACACTGATAATTAGGCACAATGATCAATATTGTCACTGCCTAATGGTAATTTATTGCCCAATCCCACCCATCTCCAGGCTGTCCCAGGGCAGTGGATGTACTAAAACCTGGGAGAAAAACCTGGAAAAGTTGAATAGAAGCAGACATTTTGGAGTTAAAGTCTCATGAGGAAACACAGGCTCTGGCACTGACACCAGCACAGGGCACTTTACCCCTGCAGTGCCACACGCTGCACACCAGGACAGAGCTGGAACATTTCCCTGTCCCTACAGGCACAGGGAAAAGGAGGTGAGTGATCTTATGAAATCTGCTAATTAATGTTTATGAAGATCCCGAGATGAGAGTCCCTACTTATTTCACAGCACCCAATTCCTTATCAAGGGACCTGCTCATAACCCCACAGCCCAGAAGGCTGCTCTGGTTTAATCCAGCCCTTTTCCAGCCCAATTTGGGAGTGCCCAGGCTGGTGCAGTGCAGAACATGACACTCAGCCAAGCCCTTGAAGAACAAACCAGGATTTTAGAGCCCAGCCTAGACAGGAGAATAAAACCAGTTTTCAAATGCATGATACGCTCTCCATGAAGAGCTCTGGGACCACATCACATCACCAATCCCATCTAAACCCACCAAACTCCTGCAGAGCCCTTCTATCCCCAGCCAGCTCCAGCCTGGTGTGACCCAGCAGCAATTCCATTGTGGAGTCTGCCCTGGCATCCCTGGAAAACCCGCACAGCTCCAACCCCAGCTGTCCCAGCAGCTGGCAACAAGAGCAGGGACTGGAGCAGCTCAGCTCCAGAGTGTTCCAGCAGGGAGGAGAGCCCACCCTTGCCTGGCATCTGCTGGAGCTGCCAAGCAGAGAGGGCAGTGAGCAGGATCCTTCCCCCTGCACAGGTGTCTCCCAGTCTGTTCCGGGCTGTGGGAACACGGGATGGACACCCTGGGAATCATCAGCCCGGGAGCAGGACAAGGCTGGGGTGGACACAGCAGCCAGGTGATTCTGAGGAGAAGGTGGGTGCTTGGGCTAAGCTCCTGATACCCAATTAATTCTTCTGTGCATTGCTCAGAACACCTCTCTCTCTGCTTTTGGAAAAATGGCAGCATCACATTTTCCAGCAGGACAAGCCCTGTGTGTCAAGAAAGTTTTCTTTCAGCAACGTGCTAAAGAAGTGCAAGGGGTCACAGGAGCTCTGGGATGACATCAGCCTCTTTACTATTAATCCTGTGTTGAATATTATCCAGGAGAGAGTAATTTTTAATGGGGCCCTGGTTCGTCTTGTTTAAACTTGCACATACCCGAGCTACTTTTAGGCCTAAACCCATAGAAAAGAAAATAATGCAGCTTGGCTGTAGTGCAAGCAAGAGAAGTGCTAATTCTACCTTCTTTTATCTCCACATTTACTCAGTAGTACAGAGTAAATAGACCAAAATGGAGATTGTTACATTAAGGCACACCTAATAATACTACACCGTCCTTAATGCCAATTAACTCTTGGGGCCTTTCAACATTGCACTCACTCAGAGCACACTTCAGATAATACAGCTGATAGAGGAGGTGAAAAAAGTGGTGTGAGCAGCAGCAGTGGGAGAATCTGAGCTTCCAGGAGTGGAATTAAAGTGTTTCTCCTGGCAGCACACAGAGCTTTTGTCCTGCCGGTCTGCAGGGCTTTATCAATCTCTAACCCATTTCCAACCCCCCCACGCTGTTATTAAATACAAGAGATGAGCCCCAAGCAGCAGGAAAGGAATTCAGGAACCCAGTTTTGGTGCTAACCCCAGATTCACAATAAAACTGGGTATAAAGGAGCTGAGCAGCTGTGCTAGGCTTGCCCAGAGAGTCACAGAATCCCAGAGTTGTTTGGGGTGGAGGGGACCTCAAGAACCAGCTCATTCCACTCTCCTGTCATGGGCAGGGACTCCTTCCACTGCCCCAGGCTGCTCCAAGCCTTGTCCAACCTGGCCTCTCACCCGGCAGTGAGGAAAGGAGGGAATCAGGCATCCTGTCCCCAGCACAGCCCTGAGTTCTTATTCCATAGGAGCAGAAACTGCCAAAGGAGCCACAACCATTTGTGTGAGCAAAGGACCAAACTCCAGCCCATTAAGGACACCAGGGATGGATTTTCCCTGCCAGGATGGAGGTTACCCAGCTTTCCAGCCCATTTATTAGCAATGGACCAACAGCTCTCTGATGGTGCCCCAGAAAAGCCTACAGGAAGTATAAAGTTGTATTAATAATCCAGAGAGATTTTAAAAGGATTTTTTTTTTAGAACCATCTGTCTGCTGAAAATGGCAGAGTCTCCCACGGAATGCAGCTCTGACACTGATGCCCAGTTACACAGCTGGACACCAGCAGGAGTGCCAGCAGAGCAGATTCTGGTCCCTGTGGTTCCTTCCTCACACTCCTGCTCCCAGGTAACTCCCAGGATGCCCAGAGCTGACCAAGAGGAACCTACAGCCAAGTGGGGAAACCATGGCTGACAAGCAGGAGGCTGCAGGGCCTGAATGCTCCACATTTAGTTAGAGAGGGAATTTTTAATTTTCATGCTCTAAATTAAGTCATCATCGGTTATTTCTGAGATGGAAGGTATGATCTCCCTTTCTAAATATACACCTGGAAGGCTGCCAGGGGAACACGGGCCTCCAAAAGCAACAGGAATCCAGCCAGGAGGAGAGGAGAAGCCCTTGGAGACCTCGGGAGCTGCTGGAAAGGTCTTTTCCAGAGCAGGGAGAGGAAGCCTTGATCGGGGTGCGGATCAGGAGAGCCCTGGGAGGAGCCGAGGAGGCAGCAGAGCCCCGGCCCCAGAGCGCTCCTGGTCACGATGGGAGCGCCCCGAGGGGGACGGGAGGAGCCCTCGCACCCCGCACGGGATGAGCTCAGCTCCTTTTAACCCTGCCCGTGGCAGCGCTGCAGCTGGCACTGACTCCCCGGGGGGACAGGAGCTGTCTGACAGACCCCAGGCTGCGACAAAACCCACGAGAGGGCGGGATGATCCACCGCACCAGGGACGAGGCAGTGTTGGGAACATTGCAGGAGGCCCCACAAAACAAAGCTCCCAACCATTTCCTTGCCCATCAACCCCAAAGAGCGATGATTAATTAGGGGAACGAGTACTGATGTCACCACTTGGGCACTGGTACCACCCAGAGCACCAGAGCAAGACAAAGGTGAAACCCTCAACAAGGAATTGCTCTCACACATCCAAAAGTGACATCAGCCCATGGGACAGGAGCTCCCTCCAAAAGGCCTTTCAAGCTTCATAAAAGTTCCAGCTTCCAAAGTCATTCCTTCTTCCCTTTGCCCCAAAAATCCAAGGCTTCCAAATGTTGAGTAGCTCAAAATTTTCTACTGGGAATCATAGACTTAAGGTTGGAAAAGAGCTCCAGGATCAATTCCAATCATTAACTGCCTGTTCCACCACTAAACCATATCCCCAAAGCATCAAAAAAATTTAGGAAAAAAACCCCAAAAATGAGAATTATTCAAAAAAAGCATTCGATGGGGTGGGGGAAGTGGCCTGTGGCACTGATGCCAGGCAGAGAACTGTCTCAGAGTTCACAACCAGGCTTTCAGGAGTTCCCAAATTCAAGAAAACACCTTGCAGCAAGTTATAAAGGCAATTGATTAAATCACAGAACCTGACACTATGGAAAAATCACTGCTTAGGGGTAGGGGAAGAATTTTTTTTTTTCAAATGCAAATATAACCAGGCTGATTTGTGCCAAGGAATTTTTCTTTTTCAACTTGAACTGCTTGCTCTGTGGCACAGACCAGAGAAATCTGGTTCCAGCTCAGATTTGTGTTTGGTGCAGCCACCAAGGCTCAGGAGGGAAGGGCTGGACCAGGAGATGCCACCCCACAGAGCATGGTGCAAACCAGGGCTGTGCAACCAGAGCAGCAGGAAATCAATTTTTACATGGATTAGCACATTGGACAAAATAAATCCAACTCATTTCACCAGGATTTTCCCTGTTGCCTGTGTTTTATAGGGAAAGGAGCCTATCAGCAGGAGACACAAGTTAGAAGAGCAATACCTGAGAATTTTAAAGCCATCTGTGCTGCCTTTTATCTATGTGTTGCTGAAAACATGAGCAGGATGATGGCAAATCAGGTCATTTCACACCACAGAGCCAGAAATGAGCTTTCTGGGTGTTATTGCTCCAGTTAAAGCTGGTTCAGGCAGAGCAGATGGACAATCCACCAACCTTTCCCAGTGCTAATCACAAACAGCCCCATCCAACTGGGAGGCTCAAACCAGTTCCTGGGGCTGCTTTGCTGAAGGAGCAAAGCCCATCTGCAGGTTTCAAGTGATTTTTTCTCCTTTTCTAGCAGGCTGGATCTAATTAGGAAAGGAACAGCACAGGCAAAAAGGCTAAAATTAAACTGCCCCTCAAATGGTGGAACATTTCTGGGAAAGGGGAACCTCAAGCCACTGGTTTGTGTCCATATCTTTGCCTTGGCTCTCCAGGAGCACCAGGCACTCCCCCACTTAGTAGCTGGATGATAATTTAATTAAATCAGGATTTCAGCAACAAAACTGGTGACCTTCTGGAAAATGCAGGCACAGGGACAGTGCCAGGGGCACTGCCCTACAGCCAGAACTGCTCCTTCTCCAAGAGATGAAGGAGGAAGGTGTGGATGTGGCACTTGGGGACACAAATCAGTGTTGAGCTTGGCAGTGCTGGGGGAACAGTTGGACTTGCTGATCTTGGAGTTCTTTTCCAACCCAATGATTCCATGATCCTGAGGGATATAAAAGGATTGCTGGCCATGCCAGTGCTCCTCCATGTCCTGAAGCTGCACCGGGCATGAGGAAGGAGAAGAGCCAGCCTGGACCCAAAGCACTCTCTCCTGCCTTACCCCATGAAGGAACCTACCAGTTCCATGATAAAATCATGGAGATTTCACCCAGACCCACTACAGTCATGGCAAGAGGCTGAACAGGCTTAATCACAGCTCCTGGATTTGCCTGCCACCTCCTCAATCCCACAGGCACAAGTCCATCTCCACACTGCTCATGAACAGCAAAAGGCTGGAGGTGCCAGGGAAGACCAGGGATTCTGATGCAAATACACCCAGAGCCCCTTCCAGAGCTCCAAAGCAAAGCTCAACCAGAAATGCAGCTTCTTCAGACCAGGATCCCTTGCAACAGCCAAGCTTTCCTGCTTCTAGTAAGATCTGGAATTGCCCTGGCAGTGCCTTTCTGAGGATAGTTCAGAAAACCTCTCTTTAGACTTCTCTAGACATACATCTGCAAAGATGGGCACAGGAGACATCCCATCACCAACCTCTCCTTCCTTCCCCAAGTTAACAATCACCTCCAGATATCCTTGCCCTCAGGCAGCAATCATCACAGGAATCCTACAGAGATCGTGAAATTCCAAGTATCATCTTCATTTTGCAATTCCTTAAAACAAAGGGACTTCCCTGGCAACAGACTTAGGATTTGGACCATATCCCGTTAGTTCCCAGCTCACCAAACAGAGGCATGGCTCACTCCTCATTTCCTATCACAAACAGCAGCTCCCCCCATCCATGCTGAAAAAATTCTACTCAGTGTTTGAAAATGAGTTAGTTACTGTAATGAAGAATGTGTCCATATTTCCATTAAAAATTATTCTCCCAAAAGATGGTTGGATTTATAAAAAATAGCCCCACATGTGGGTAAGAGACAGGGCCATTCCTGCTCTCTGCTAATGGGGTGTTAAATTATCCCAATTACAAGTGTTGCAATGTCACATCTTTAGCTCCGTAACAAGCAGTAAAATCTTGGCACGGCTTTTGGCCAAAGGCAATTGCTTATCAAACCCAGTGCCAGAGAAAAATGATAACTCTTTCCTACTGCATCACAGGAATGCTGCAGTGGGATGCAGAGCTTCATTAGCCAGACACAAGCCCATTGTGGTGGTGTGGTTTCCATCGTGGCAGGGAGGTCTGCGGGAAGAGGCTCCTGCTGGAAACGAGAGGAGCGGAGCCCAGCCAGGGCCACGTGCACTGGGGCACATTAATTCACTCCCTGCTTCTCCTGGTTTATTTAAAAAGCTTGGGCTTTGCATTCACCGAGCTGAATTCAGAGAGAGGCCAGCAGCAGCACAGAGAGGATTTCTAAGTGGAGGATTTATGGATTCACAGAATCCTTTAGGCTGCAAAGACAGCTAAGGCCAAGTCCAACCATTAACCAACACCACGAAAAGCAGCCTGGCTGCAGGAGGAACCAGCAAAGCTGGGCTGGGTGTCCCAAGGGCTGCTGCCTCCAGCAATCCTACAGCACCAAGCTCGGCCCACCCCTTCTAAGAACCACCTGAAAAAGGAGGGAAAAAGATCTGCTACCCTGAGCAACACCCAGGTCTTTGCAGGATACACAACACACAGATTTATCCTGTTTGTAGAGCCAGGAGCACATCAGGACTGCTCAAAGTGCCACATGCTCTCAGATTTAGGTTTGACTGGTTTGGAAATCCTACAGCCACAGCTACAGCACTCCAGCAGCTCTGCATCCCAATCCTGCCGGAACCTGGATGAGTAAAGCCTGCACTGAAGGGAAGAATAACACAGAGGGAAGAAGAAAGTCAGCTGAACTTTGTTTAACCCCACAACGGGAGCAAAGGGATTTCTTATTTTCTTCCCTCTGGTTTGTCCATCCCTAATTAGTATCTCAGAGAAAGCCATGTCGGAGTTTCGTAACCCCACCAGAGCGGGGAGGCTCAGCCAGGACTGCCTGGGGTTGCAGAAATCCAGAGTTTATGTCTGTCCTCCCAGCACTTCTCCCTGGCCAGGCCATGGGGTGTGCCAGGAGCCAAACTGCCAGACATCACAGCATTCTGGCCCAAAAAGTCCTCAAAAGGCAACCAAAACAGGATCTGGAAGGTAGAGCTCCCTGGCCTGAAGCCCAGCACTGGGATCATGCTGGATTGGACAGGCATGGAGGGATAAGGACTTCACCACCCAAAGACTGGCCCATAAAAGATAGAACTATAGCCTGCAGCACCCAGTGGGGACAATTCCCCACATTTTGTCCATTTAATCTCAAGGGTGAGGAGCTCAGCTTTGGAAGTTGCATCCACCTGAGACACAGCTCCTTGAGGTACAGGAGCAAGGATGCAACCCCCTCTCCATCCCAAGACTCCAGGGCCAGCAGCTGTCTCAGGGAATGCAAATACTTCTACTATCAACCACTAAAAACCAGGATTTCTCATCCCAGTGAGTATTTATAGTCACTTCCTGGGAGCACTGAGGCAGGGAACCATGGGCACAGCCTGGAAAGCCTGGGGAGACCTGAGGCAGCTGAACTGCAGTCAGGTTTTGGGGGCTATTTCCTGGCAATGGGTGTGTCAGAATTATTTATTCCTAACAGCCAATTCACACCAAAAATCCCAGACTTGCCATTAGCTATCCACAACAGAAGTCAGGGCTGAGAGCTCAGCCAGGCCAGGGAACAAGGTCAGTGCTAAATGATCCATTATCCAGTCAAGGGAGTTAACTAAAACCACCATGACTTCCTAACAAGCCAAAATATGAGACTGCTCATGTAGAAACCTTTGATCCTAGAGGACAACAAGTGCTTTAAAGGAATCTCATCCATTCAGCAATTCCTCCCACTCACGGGCTACCAAAACCTGGCCAGGACATTCCTTTGTGGAGAGATGAAGATTTTACACCAGATGTTGGAGGTTCACCTTCAGAGCACCAAGAGGGCTTTAACAGCACACAGAGCCTGGCTCTCCAGGACACTGGGCTGCCTGGAAGGTTCCAGGGGTGTCCCCAGCCCACACCAGCCCCCACAACAGGGCTCATGGCTGGCTCCTCCTGGAGCCACGGCCAGCCAGAGGAGGGGGCTCCATGGGAGGGATTTACTCCCAAAGGAGACACATCCTTCCTGATAATGGGTTCCAGCTTCCTTTTCCCTCGTCACATCTGGACTGCATTTCTAGGTAGCCAATTTTTAGCTCTGTGGTTCCACACATGGTACCGCAGCATTGCCTTCCCCAAACAGAGAAAACCCTTCCTCTGCTGAGAAACCACCCCCAGCAGTTTCTAAAGCTCAACAAGGAGTGGCCAACATGAAGAAACAACATAGAGTGGGGGGAAAAAAAAAAAAAGGAATAAAACAGTGAATAAAACAGTGCGACAGCTCTGGAAAAACCAAGCAGAAATTATCCCATTTGTATAAGATATTCCGAGAGCCGGTGTCAGTCCATCATGGTTTGTATTAAACCCAGATGGAGATCATCTCCTCTTCAAAGAGAAGTGGCTGTAGTTGTTACAGTCGGCCAGCTGGTTTTAAGCTCCCCTTTTCCCTGCAGTGTAATATATCCCGTGCTCGTTGGAGCTCACGTCCCATGGAATATCTGTGCAATTTGTAACCAGCACACAATGCGGCTCAGCTGTAATTCCATAAATCACCCCGCAGCCTCTGTTTAATAATAAATCTTCTGATAGCTCTGCATTGCAAAGGACCAAGCAAAGGTTTGAAAGGGTTTTGGGGCTTTTTTTTTCCTTGCCTTTCGAAGAGAAAAAAGGGATTCAAAGACATTTGCAAAATCCACAAGGGGTCAGTGTCTTGGCAGAAATCCTCCTCCAGCGCTGAGGAACACAGGCATGGCCTCAGCTCCAGGATGTTTTTAATACTCCAAGACAAGGGCAGGATTTGTGGGGGCAGGGGGTTGATTTTGATGTTTCTCCCTGCCTCCCTTTTTAATGAAAAAAAGCAAGTCAAGCAGCAATTCTGCTTTGCTGCACTGTTTTTCTGCTTCGGCACGAGTGACCTCCGAGGAGTGGGAGAGCCCCTGAGGGGGATGGTGACCTTGGACCTGCCTTGCTCAACCAGGGTGGATGCTGGGGCCAGGCAGGGAGGGGGCTCAGCCCCAGCAGCTTTCCCAGTGCTCAGAAACGTCCCCTGTGGGGCAAGGGCAGTGCCACAAAGGGACATTGGGATTACAGCCCCTCAGATTCACCCAGTCCCTCCACACTGGTGCAGCTCCACAGTGAGCTCAAGGCTCTCCACGGATTCCCTGCTGCTCCCCAGTTTGGTGGTGTCACCTCCACCATGCCTGGGGACATCAGCCTGCCTGGGCATGGGGCAGGTGGTGTCACCCCCACCATGCCTGGGGACATCAGCCAGCCTGGGCATGGGGCAGGATGGAGCAAGGTGAGGCCGTGCAGAGAAGTGGAAAAGGGTCAGAGCACCCCAAACCTCAGCCCAAACCCACATCCCACTGCAGGGCCAGTGTTGCATTGAACTTGTGCACACACAAAGCCTCAGAGCCTTAAACAAAGCCCAAACCCCACATCCTTCCCTCTCCTGATCCACCTGAGGAGTTTGATCCACCAACACCAAATCTAAAGGAGGGGATGGAAACTACAGCACCTGCAAGGTCCCTTCCCACCTATTCCCATCCTATGGGGGAGCAGAGCATTTCCCAGCCCATCTCAGAACAGTGACCCCAGAGGTGTCTCTGAAATAAATGAACATGTCCAGCACTGCTGCTCTACCAAGTTTTCATGCTCTACCATGTAAGAAGTAGGCTGAGCTTTCCAAGTCCATCTGCTGCATTTTCCTGCTCACATGGAGATTTCAGAGTTGTTTCACTGATTTTCCATTGGCTCAGGGGCTGCTGCTCCAAGAGGTGATGCCCAGAGGTCTCATGAGCCTTGACTTGGTCTCCCTTCCTCAGGTGTGTGGCACCAAATTACCCCAAAGGCCCAGGAGGGGTCTCTGAGGGTGACTGCAGGTTGGTGAGAGAGGAAGGATTGCCCAAGTCTTACTCAAGAAGCTGCTCTGACCTCCCACCCTCCCTCCACA
The DNA here is from genome assembly GCA_013399225.1 of Rhipidura dahli. Classification (NCBI taxonomy): domain Eukaryota; kingdom Metazoa; phylum Chordata; class Aves; order Passeriformes; family Rhipiduridae; genus Rhipidura; species Rhipidura dahli. The sequence continues at coordinate 610,165 of VXAC01006905.1, read as the reverse complement.
CACCACCACTTATCTTGGAGGAAACATTTCACAACATCACATTAAAAAATGTGCTTTTTTCCCAGAGCTTTCTTTCATATTTAATAAACCAAAGTTTATGACCATTAAGTGCTATCAAAAGCCTTCTGGAAACCTCATCTCAGCTTGTCTAATTTCAGGCTAAAAAGTTCCAACCACGTTGGTTAACTCCAAGAATCACCACCCAACCCCTTTCAACTTGCTCGATCCCAGCCCACGTGCACATTTTTGTGAGAGGTTTCCTGAGCAGGAATTCAGGGATATCAAGTTTTTTTTAAGGGAAAAGCAATAGTGAGCTCAGTTCCCATCAGGGCTCCACACACTCAGAGCCACCACAGGTGCTGGGAGACTCCTGCCCAAGGTCCTACACATGGCACTGCAGTTCCATGGGCTACTGATCCCAACAGCAGCACAAATCCTGCTTGTCTCACCCCAGCACAGGGGACAGGGCTGACCCAGCTGGGTACCATCTCTGATTTCAGGGACTGATAAAACTTGGAAGCAGAGAGGAAGGAAATTCTCCCATCACGTCCCCACAGATGGGGGGTAATGTCAGAGGCTCCCTGCAGCCACTTTCTGCAGCAGAGCATGGATCCTAGCAGGGATTTCTCTGCCAACACAACCAGCTGGAGGAGGGGAGGATTTGCCCTCCTGAAACAGCAGAAGCCACAACCAGAGGGGATCTCATGAAGCAGAAACAGCTCAGCAGGGACTTTCCTGCTGGCAGACTCTGAGAGCAAAGCAGAACATCCCTTGTGACCATCCTCATGCACCTGCTCCTGCAAGGGCTGCAAAGAGAGCTTCTCCTGCAGACCCAGCACCAAACCCCACATCCAGGAATTCACACATTTGGCAGCTCTAAGATGCAATAATGGGTTAATTATGGACTTGCCAAAGCTATTTTTAAACTGCTGCTATGATAGAGGAGCTGCAGAAGCTGTTCCAGCACCAGCTTCCCTGGACTGATGGTCCCACTCAATCCCCACCATGAGAGCTGCACCATGGGCTGGCTCACAGAGTCCTCAGAAGAAAGAGAAAAACATGCTGAATTCCCCAGCATTTGAATCACAGAAGTGTTTGCCAAAAATGGGCCTCCCTCGTTCCAGTTTCATAATTCTTCAGTGCTCTCAGCCCCCGTTTGGGTAATAATTAACTGTTCCCAGCGCTCGGCACCTGCTCTGTGCAGCCCTGCGTGCTCCAGCTTGGCACTCAGACCTTCAAAATTAACAGCACCGAGTTTATTTCTGTTAATTATGCTATTTTGGAAGGAGAAGAGGAAGGAAAGCAATTTCCAGAGACATGTGGGGGTTTTCTTCTCACCCTTCCCCCCAGCATCCTTCAGGAGAAGGCACTTCACACCCACCATGGAGCTTCCCCAGAAATGGGTTGTGGTTTCAATTCTGCATCCCCAAAGTGATCACAGATCCCTGCTGCCAGGGGAGGAGGCCCAGCACTGCTCCACACAGAGCCCTTGGGGTGGGGGGTGATTCAGTTCACTTCTCACAGGGGTTTGTGCCACCAGCCTGGAGAGCCTTGTGTCCCAAATACCACCCACGACCCGACTGGCCTGGTGCTGGGACTGAGGCCATCAGAGAGGGACAATGACCGAGGATGCCAGGTGGAAGAGACCAGCAGGGACAAGGTGCACAATCTTCTCCCTCCAAAACCTGCACAGGGAGCTCTGGGGACTCTTCCCTTTGCTTCCATCCCTACTGTCTCCCAGGCTGGATGACTGATGCCAGGCTGGAGGGCACAAAGCCAGGCTGTGACCTGCTGCCACTGCTGCTGAGTGACACAGGCAGGTCAGCAAAAATATTCTGTGGCCATTTTGTTTGGCTCCTACCCCACCATGGACCAAGCAAGTGCCACTGTCTCCTGCACCACTAGCACACATTCCAGGGCACTGGCAAACCCCATCTTGGACATTCTGGGAAGAGGCAAGAGATCAGAGACACTTTATTATTAAAAGAAAATTTAAAAATCAATCAATAAAGGAGTTTCTGCGAGTGTTTCATATGGAGAGAATGATCTCCTCTTTCCTGTGTCACAGGTTGGTGCCCACTCTCTGTCAGCACAGTGGAACACCCAGACAGTCCCACCACACCTGGCACAAAGCCACCAGCTTCTCACCCAAACCAAACTGGCAGCTGGAGGGTGCTGAGGCTCCCAGCACTGCCAGGGCTGTGGAGGGAAGGAGCTGGGAAGCACCAACACACAGAGGAGGAACCTCTGAGGAAACTCCTGGCAGCAGTTCTAAAGCAATGTGGAAAAGCATGAGCTCTGGGGTTCCTTTCTGTGACCACACGACAGGGAGATGCCACCAGTCCATGGGCCCTGGCATTCCCAGACCAGCTCCCAGTGCCAGTGCTAACCCCTCCCACAGATGTGATCACACCAAACACAGTCCCATAAACAGCATCCAGATGTGATCTGGGAGGCTCCATTAAACCTTCTTGATCTCCTGACAATGGTGCCCAGAAGGATTTGGAAAGCTGACAGAAAGCTTTGAAGTTTTATGCAATGTGCTTTGGACATCCACAGCAACAGCTCCATCATCCCATCCCACCAGGCTGAGCACCCTTCCCACATCCCAAAGGCTGCTGGGGCAGGAAACACGAGCCTGACATTTGCTGGGTTTGGGAACTGGGGAGCTTGGAGGCTGCTGCGCCCTTCATCTCCATCCTGGGGTTCTGGAAATCACCCTGGCGTTACCCCAGGAAGGCAGCACTTGGGACATTCCCTCTGCTTCCCTCTCCAGGCTGAAAATACTGTGGGAAAAATTATTCCCAGAAAAAAACTGGGAGCTCCAAGCCTGGCCCGGCAGCAAGCAGAAAGCAAGAGGCAGGAAAAGCAGCGGAACAGCACTTCCCAAATCCAGAGAGGAGCCGGGGGGGTCATTTCTCAGCCAAACTTCCTAAGGAAACATGGGAACAAGCCACCCTGCCTGTCCATCCCCACAATTCCTGAACCACTGCCTTGCTTTTAACCAGAACTGTGCAGGGATGAGCCATTGCCAGACATTCCATGGGGTCTGACGTGCCATCCCACACTCCCTCCGCAGGGAAACGCAGCAGCAGGAACAAAACCCTGCTTTAATAAGGAACCACAAGAGATGTCCCAGCCCCAAAGCCCATAAGCAGAGCCTGCATCTTCTCAGGCAAGCAGGAAAACCCAACCCCCAGGTGCAATTCCACGGCAGCTGGAGCCCCCAAGCCCCTCCTCAACAAACACCTTTATTTTCTCCAATGCTTTGCTTCTCCGCCAGCCTCCACACATGGTATGCACTTCCCACCACCCTCCCAGAGCTCGATCCCACTTCTCCAAGGTCCATTTTCAGCTTTGTCCCCCTCAGCCCCATGTCCCCCTGAGCCAGGGCTGGAGGGAAGCTGTGAGAGTCACATTTCCCCAAGAAATTCCGGGAAAAGCGCTCCTGCTTTTAATGAGAAGTTTTTTTTTTTTCTCTGCTCTCTTCCATAGCCAAGCTAATAAAAATGGAAAGCACTAAGAAATTCCAGCAGAAGGGAGGTGTGGGGGAGGAGCAAAGGGAAGATACCACTCATTGAAACCTATCCTAAACAGAAGATAACTAGCCACATATATCCCAGAAAGAATAGCAACAGTATATGCAATTATTGGGAATGCACACTTAGCGTTTGCCAAAAATGCCTGGTTTTATTAAAAAGGAATGGTTTCACAAAGGCCCAACTGTAAGAAAGGTTGTAATTTGCCCAAATAAAACTTAATTTGATCCATGAAATAGCTGTGGTTTATTGTGTAATATATGTGCTATGTGTTTTAATTTAATAGAATCCAATATAATTGTAAGCCAGTCGAGTTTCAGAGCAATTTTGGGTTGTTCCCACAGTGTGCAGAGCACAGATGCCACTTTGTGCATCGCACCAGCCCATCCATAAATCAGGAATACAGGAAGGGTTATCCACAAGGCAGCAAGTAATGCCTCATCACGCTCCAGACGGAAAATAAGACCTTTGAGGGGAGCAAAAGGAGTTCTTTACAGGAAATAACTCGGGATGCTCTGCACTCAGCCAGGCTCCTGGAAGCAGTTTTGGGGTGCTGGAGCAGCCCCAGATGGCACCCAGCAGCCTATGGTGCTGTGGGCCCCCCACTGCAGTGCCGGGTACCCCCAGTCCACCTCAGGTGAGGGGAGATAGAGGTGAACCCTTATTTTTGCTTTCTAGGAAGCTCGTGGTCCATGCTGGCCCTCAATGAGACCAAAGCAGTGTTCTCCCACCAGGCAGGATTCCAAACAGCTCACCAGGACAGGAGGGACAAGCTGGGAGGAGGCACCAGGACCTCAATCCCCCAGCACAGCTCTGCAGCCACCCAACTCCCACTTTCTCAGAGAGCTGAGCTTAAACCAGCCAGGGAGCAGCAGATTGAGCAGCAGCCACTCTCCCCAAGCCCCCAGGCCATGCCCTGCACCAGCAGCAGTTCCCTCCACAGGGCATTTACCTGGATGAGTCATTTTGTCCTGGTGTTTTTGTCAGGGAAAACCCCCACAGCCCCCTCTGCCTCCTGAGGCTCATCCCACAGCCCTCAGAAGCACCAGCAGCTCCATCCTCTGAACAGGAGCACCCTGGGCAGCTGTTAAAGCTCTTCCTCCACTCCAGTCCCACCCCACAGGGCCACAGGTGGTTTGGGAAGCACAGGTAGGTGTGTGAGCAGCCCTGCTGCTCTGTTAAAGGCATTAACCCACACCCCAAGGAGCTGGAGATGTCCCACCACTCACACAGCCCACGAGGCCAAGCAGCACCACACCCCACAGCAAACCTGCAGCTCCTTCCTCTGCACCACTAGGGACTGTTTGCTTTTCCCTTGGCAGCCCACACGTAGGGGGCAATATCCAGTTTTGGCTTAGCCCCTCCACTATTACAGCAGGTAAAGCCCTGAGAAGGATTATGGCCTGAAGACTGGCAGCCACTGTAAAACTGTGGCTAAACCTGTGCCACAAAGGGATCTCAGCCTCTCTTTCTCAGAGGAGAGTGGGTGAATTTAGCATTAATTTCTTTTCCATCCTGCTTGGTGAAAAGCATCTCTCAGGCACAGCAGCAATGAAAGTCAAGGGCAGGGATGATGAACATCTGCTCACAGGAGGAGCAGCAGCCTCTGGGACCCAGCAGCAGCAACCGGCTGCTCCTGCTCAGCCCAGTGCACAGTTTTAAAACCCATTATTGCTAAACTAGGAGGATCTTGTAAAATAAACACACACTATACACCAAATCCTGCAAGGACTCAAGCCCAATACTAGAATTATTAATTCAGGACTTCCACTGAAGTGGACTTGAGGTGTATTTGGCACAAGGAAACCACAAACTATGCAGCCTTCAGCCCCTCGGTTGCACCTGTAACACCATGAGAATCCAGCTGATGCCTTCACCAAAGCCTTGGCACCCACAGAAAAAGGTGTCCAGCAAGTTTTGCTGCTTCAGCACCGCCTCAGAACCTCTCCCTGTCCCAGCACCCCCACAGATGATCGATAAAGCAGCCAGGTGAGTCAGACCACTCATCCCAGGCTCAGCTGCAGCATCAAGATCTGACTCCTCAGTGCCAGGGCAATCTGAGGGCTGTGGTCTGGGGCAGCTCCACCTGAGGAGTCACTGCCTTGAAGGGGTGGGTGACTCTCACCAGCTGGAGCCCAGCTGAAGCACCAAACCCACACAACAGCCCTGTCCTGCACAAAACCATCACCTGTGCACAGCCACTGATAAGCCAGGGCAACTCCAGGGTTAGGGCCTGGCTGGGGCCCCTCAGCACAAGGACAAAGATGTGCTTGCTCAGGGATTCACCACCCTGGGTCTGAGGGGTGCTGCAGCCTTGACACTAAGGAACAGCAGAGGCAGATCCCCAGCTCAGTCTGACCCCTGGGTGCAGCACAACCCGTGTCCCAGCACAGCTACCGAGAAACTTCCTCACTTCCCCACTGCACTGCCCAAAACATCCCTCCAGAAAAACCCTTGGGGATTTGTAACCACAGGGTGACCCAACAGCCTTCTTGGGACAAAGCTGAGCCAGCTCCAGCTCAGAAGGAGCCACACAAACCTGGCAGCAGCTCTCCAGCACCGAGGCACCCACAGCAGCCTCAGGGGCTTGGCCCAAGCACAGCCCAGCAGCCTCCTGCCAAGGGGGTACTTTAATCTGTACCCTTAAAATGCTGTAACACCACACAGACTCTAAAGAACAACAGGGAAAGTGCCACTTACCTCAGGTGTTGGGAGACCATAATTCCTCCAAGCAGCAGGAAAATCCTTACTTGCAGCAACTTAGGAGGCTGCTCAAAAAAGAGTGAGGCCGTGGCCATCCTGCTTTTTATAGGGGCTGGACCCGATGGGCAAACAGCAGCAGCTGTGGGTGCAGCACAGCAGAGACCCATCAGATCATTAATCAAACCCAACCACGTCCAGCTGCTCCTGCAAACGGCAGGGAATTAACTCCTCTGGCCCCATGGGAGTGCCCTCCACCCACAGCCATCCCAAGGGCTGCTCCAGGTGCCAATTCCCAGCCCCCAGGTCCAAACCCAGTGTGGGGGATGAACAAGGGAGGCTCCAGCTGAGCTCTGAGAGGGTCCAGTGTGGAGTTCCACAGCTTTGAAGTCCTGAAGCTCCTTTAAAGAGTTCTAAGTTTCAATGATTATGAGGCATTAAAGGGGCAAAATGAGACAGAAAAGGATACTTGATGTCTTATTTCATTGCCTCACCATAAAATCCTTTTTTATTCCCTTTAAAGCTCTGCTGCCAACTGAAATAAAACTCCACATTTATTCCTGGGGAAGTGCATGAGTAATGAAAAAAGGAGAATTAAGCAGGTAGGAAAATGGTGCCACTGCTGCACAAAGAGAACAGGGAGCAAAGGTGTGAATGTGATGGTGGGAAATGCTGGGAAAAAGAAGAGGAAATGGAGAGGCACCTTTTGCTGGTGCTTCCCAGGTAAAATGAGGACAGCATTAACAGAAATCTCTTCAAAAAGCCCCCAAAACATAAAAATGGCCTCTTGATTGACTGTGTGAAAGTGACACAGCAATGGAGGTGGGTGGTTAGGCAGGACCCACCAAACCTAAGCCAAAGGGATAAAGAAACCCCTGTAAAGCTCTTGAAAGCTGCTTTAAATGAGAGTGACATGTTTTGACACCGTTCCCTAAGAATGGCTGTAACACAAACAAAAATTAATGATGTCAAGTATTAACACTGATGCTGCAGGAATTCAGCCAGTGTGGTCCCAATTAAACATCAAATATGGTTATAATTTGAAAAATGACTCGGGGAATGTCATTGCAACATTCCCTGCTCGGGTCTCTCCCAGCATCCGCCCAGGTCTCTGTGTTTCCCTGTGGGATGCAACCCCCACCTTCCTCCATCCCTGGCAGTGTCCAAGGCCAGGTTGGCTGGGGTTTGGAGCACCCTGGGATGGTGGAAGGTGTCCCTGCCCATGGCAGGGGGTGGAGTGAGATGAGCTTTAAGGTCCTTCTAACCCGAACCACTCCAGGATTCTGTGATTCCCCATCCTCCCTCGTGGCTGTGGCAGGAACAGCAAGTCCAGATGCCAAAATGCAGGACCCTGACACGCACCAGAAGAGCTTTTGAGTAGTAAATTTAGGTCCTATTTAACTCATTGCATCTTTTTCTCTGCAAATATGAAGGTGACAAAAACATCCTCTGCAGCCTTGAAAGCCTCCCAGTCACTGGGCTCCAGAGGCTGGGATCTGATGGAAATCAAAGGTACAGGGATTTCAGAACTCTAGGACTTGGCAGGGCTACTCCCTGGCAATAAATAACTTCCTTGACCATGCAAAGCCCATGTCCAACCTGCCCTTGCCAGGCCCAGCACAAATCAGCAAAAGGGCTGATTTTATCCAGGATTTCCAGGGACAGTAAATCAGCCAGGACAGGCACAACTGACCAGGACATTTTTTTGGCTGCAGCTGCTCCTCAGAGTAAATATATTCTTCCCTAACACTCCTGGATCATTTACTGCCTGGGTGACAGACTGGGAGATCTATGGGACAAAGCTGCTCATGGCTCCTCCAAGGCACTGGAGATGTTCCTGAAATCCAGGGCATGCTCCTCAGGAGGATCCACCCAACCATTAGTTGTCCAAAACCTCCATTTGTTTCTCAACCATCAAACGTGTCCAGGACATGCTGGACTCAGAGATAACCCCAGGGTAAGGCTGATAACCCAAACTGGTCCTGCTGGGCAGCTTTGTGGCCATGGAATATTCTGCTTTTCTCTGATACCCACTGATGAAGAATTAGTTGTACAAACATGGATGTGCACCCTCACCCTCACCATGTTCTCACCACGTTTTATGTTATCAGAGAGATCAGACAGCCCTGAGTGAGAACAGCTATGGGAGAGCTTCCTCTCAACCTCCTCCCAGTGTTCCCTGCCTCTCCAACTAGCCTCACTCACCCTCCTCTTGGAGCCAGCTGCAGCCTTCCAACTCATTTATTGGTTTTTCAGGGTCCTGGCTGAGATGGGACACAGAAGCGGCCCCCTGGAACGCCCTGACTGCTGCCAACTTCAGCTGGGGGGGGAAGAAAAAAGACAATTAAATCCCCCCCCATAATGCGAATACTTTATTATCAATGAGTGACTGGTATTAGCTTTTTGTCTGGGTATTAATAATATTTCAAAAAACCATACATCAAAATTAGGGCTTTCTCCTATTTTTGCTGTATAATTTTTCTTTGTTTTTTTTTAAAAAATCTGTATTGAAAGAATTATATAAGCCAAAGTGCATTTTCTGTTTTTTGTCCATATACACATTGCACCATACATAAATAATTACATTGTAAAAATGACTCCATAATTACAAGTATAATATATATTTTCATATAATATATAAAACTTTATATTAAATCTAGGTAGATGATATTTGGGATAGTCTGTGTCTTTTTTTTTTTTCTTTTTTTTTTTTGTGTGTGTTGTGTGGGTTTTTTTGTTGTTGTTCTCCTTTTGCCAGAGGCTGACCGTTATCGGTTGTTGCTGAGTAAGATCTCCAGCCAACAAGGACACGACGTGATGAACTGTCTGGAATAACACGGCCCCCAGCCCTTGGCAAAGCTGATCCGGACGCTGTTGGGGTCGTAGGGCCCGTCTGCATAATCCAGCTCGGCCGTGTGCTGCAGCAGGCAGGACTTCTCGTAGTCAAACACCTTGATGGAGTAGCCCGGCATCACCTTGCGCACGATCAGAGTCCTACAGTTGGGGATGTCCAGTGTCGGGGAGTTGACGAAGATGGGATGCTCGCTGCGGTTGTAGGCCCACACCCCGTCCGGTTCCTTGCTCAGTAAAATCCCGTAGCCGATTTTACTTCGAGTCCTTCTCACAGTCTCGCTCCTGTTGTCCAGGTTTAGCTGTCCGAGGCAGAAGCCGTTTCCTTGAGGTAGGTCATAGAAGATACTGACAGACTGTTCGTACACTGTGTAGAGGCGGCCCACGCGCGTCCGGTGCTCCCAGTAGGCCACGTTGCACCAATGGCTCCTCTTCACGGCATCGGGCGACGTGCTGGCGTCTGTGGGGGGAGAGAGAGGGTCAGGAGTGCTGGGATCACCTGGGAAACAACAGGGATGGAGGCTGGGAAACAGCTCCTCCCATCCATCTGCTTTGCTCGGTGAGAATTGAACTTGTGCTCAACCCAAACCTCGTGTTCAACACAAACTTCACACTGCACCCAAAATTTGTGTTCAGGCCAAAACTTGTATTTAACCCAAAACTTGTATTCAGCTCCACACTTGTATTTAACCAGAAGTTTGTGCTCAACCTAAAACTTGTGTTCAACACAAACTTCATGTTCAACCCAGTATTTGTGTTCAACCCAAATGTTGTATTTAACCTCAAGTTTGTGCTCAACCCAAAACTTGGGTTCAACAGAAACTTCACATGCAACCCAAAATTTGTGTCCAAGCCAAAATCTGTATTTAACCCAAAATTTGTATTGAACTCAAAAGTTCTATTAATGTGAAGTCTGTGTCACCCAAAGTCCATCTTCACCCCAAAGCTTGTGTTCAACCCAAATATTGTCTTCAAGTTACGTCAAATGCCACCAAGACCGGCAGCTCAAGCCTGGGCTGGAGACCCCACAGGACACCCACCACCTCCCATGAGGCTCAGCACATCCTTCTCTCTCCAAATTAACGTCCAGCCCTGCATCCCGCAGCTGGGCCCCCGTGTCCTCAGGATATCTGCATTCCTTCCACCGGAGCCAGCACAGACACTGCCTCAGTGCTGCTCTGCCAGCCCTGAGCCTGGCAGCTCCCCAGCACCACTGTGCTCCTGTATCCCCACTTTCCAAGCCCAACTTGTGCCGAGCTGACCCCAGGGGGATGTCCAGGATGTGCCTGGATGAGTGACCCGCCGGGTGTCTCCGCTGGGTTATGTTCTCTGACAGCGATGCTGATGTTCCCATGGGGAACATGAAATCTGAGGAAGCGTTTCATGCCAAGGGGGAGTAGCTGCTATGAACTATACATGTCCTTCTAAAAACCCACTGGAACTCTCTCCAGACAATGAGAAACATCTCTTCTTTCTAGGAATTACATTCAGGGAAGACGGGAGGGACGCAAGCTGCCAGAAATCTGTTTAATCTGTGATGCCTCCAGAATTTATGATGTCTTCAGAAGGAAGACAGGAAAAGAAGGAGCCCCAAAGAGGGTGAATTAACCACTTGCTGAGCATCATTCCTGCTCCTACCACACCGGTTAACAGAAAACCGCGGTGGAATTTCCAGCAAGGAGCTCTGCTCCGAGCCAGCCGCGCTCCGTGGCCGGCATTAAGCTCCCTGACAATCCCTGGCGCGCCTGTGGCCTGCTGACCCCGGTGCCTCCGTGCCATCATGTCCCATTAACTCGCCGCCGGGGTGATGCCATTATTTTGCTCCAGAGCCCCCATTGACACACCGGATTTCAGGCACAGCCCTCCAGCCCCGCTTCTTTTCAGGCTCAAATTACCCCAGAGGGGACCAGGCTCCCCTCCCCATTAACCAGCTTTGAATTAAGCGGCTTTGTTGGAGTTTAACTGGAGTTGTAACTATACAAATTTAAGGGGAGGGCCACGGGGGAGGGAGGGGGTGACAGGGCAGGCAGGGAGGCAGCAGGATGCCCTTTGCTGTGGGCAATGCTCCTGAGTCTGAGCCAACCCCTTCACCACCATAGGTCACATTTCTGGGGACACCATCTCAGTCCATCCCCCTGCCATCGACAGGGACAACTTTAAATCAGGGTGCTCAGAGACCCATCCATCTTCCACAGCATCCAGTTTCCAGAGTCATCTCCTCCTTGGGACATCCTACAGACGCTCTCAGTGCCTTTCCAAAGCTCTCCCCAAATGCTGAGTTTTGCTGTTGTCCCATCAAGTGATCTGGGGGCTACAGACCAGCTCAGGGCCTTTCATGTGCCGGGGCCGGAGGCTGGTAGCCATTACTGAGCTCTGCATCTGTTTAACCTCCCAACCTCCTCAAAGCCCTCCATGCCCATTAGCTATGTTGGTTTTGTTATCACATTTTTGAGAAACTACTGCTCTGCCCCTGCATTTCCCTTACAGATTAAGGATGGGACAGCTTCAAACCTCCAGTGTCCCCAGCAGCTCAATTAATCAGGGGAACAGTCAGCAGTAAACATTTAAGCAGGAGTTTCCCATGGTTTACTGCAAATTCATGTATGAGGTGGGGAAAGCAAAGGAAGCAAAGCTGTGAGGAAAACAGTGCCTATCCTACAAGAATATCGTGCTGGAGGTGCCACCAGCCCTGGTGCCATCTCTGCTTTATAGGAACTTGGAAATATCTGGGCAAAATCATCCATGAAAACAGGGGAAGGGCTTTTTACACCTCCTGCTTTCACATGCATCTGAAATGACCTCATTAAAAGCACTTCCATGCAACTTATGGCAGGAATTTCACTCCATCCTTCCATCCATCCATCCATCCATGAACGCATCCCCCTGCCAATGTGCTCCTCTGTCATCCCACAGCTCCTGCCTGGCAGTGACACCTCTGCCAGCTCAAAGCACTCCCAGAGATGTCCTGTGCTCCTTCAGACAGGTGAGAATGTGAGTTTTATGTAACTGCACCTCAAGAAGTAAGAAGTTTCATTTCAATCCACTTCTTCTGGCCAGGGGAAAGCCTTCAAAATCCAAAAAAAGCAACCCACAGGGAAATACAGCCCTGAAAGGGGACAGTTCCAGGCTCATCTGAGCAGCCCTACCCGCAGGAAGCTGTCACAGGGTCCCTCTCCCAGTGCTCCCTGTGCCGCGGTGGGTTCCTCTCCCTCCTTTTATCTCCCAGTGCACTCAAAAAAATCCTGCGAAGATGAACTCATCCCACAGCCCTGACATAAAACAAGCACTTCAGCAAGCCCCCAAATCAGGGGGGCCTGTGCTGTGTCTCATCCCCTGCCAAGTATTACTTTCGCCTCCAGCTATTAGCCACTACCACTCTGCAGAGAGCAGGGGCGGCCAGCACAACACCACCTCCTCCTCTGCCTTTTAAATAAATATTCCACTTCTCCCTCCTCTTTTTTTCCATGCTGCCCTTTATGCACAGACAAGAAAATCCATTTTTTGTTCTGTTTTTTCCCCCTCCCACTTCTGCTGGAACAGAGGCGAGCTTGTTAGCGTTCTTTTTGAAGAAAGGAAAATATTTGAGTCCCGCAGTGGTACAGGACGGGTTTTAAACAACTATCATTGTAGGCAGCTACAACTCGTAGCAGCTCCAGAGGGGCTGGCGTCAGGGCTATCTCCTCCATCAAAGCCACCTTCATCCATCAGATGGAGGGGCTGAAACTCTGCCTCGTGTTTACTCCTTCCTCTGCGTCGCTGCTTCCTCTGCAGCAGCGATGCCTCGCAGCACATCCCCAAGTAAATTCAAACCATTAGAGATAAAGGAACAAGATAGGAGAATCAAACCCAGAATTTAAAGGAAAAAGGCTCCTACATGGCTCCAGCAAAAGGAATCTGGGTCTGGGAATAAATGCAGAGAGCAAACACTGTAAATTCTCTCAGTGTTAGCAGCACTGCTGCTGTCGCTCCCTGCAGAGTGTGGAGGTAAAGAAAATAACTTGAGGTTTGAGACTATTTGTGATTTGACAGCGTTTCATGCCAGTGAAGTTCAAAGGAGTGCTTTAAAAGAGAAAAGAAAGATGCTTTTTTCCAAAACAAAATGCTGCACAGCCCCACTGCTTGATGTTGCACTTAAAAGCAGGATGGAAAACATGGGCAGATCACGAAACACATGAAATAAATGTCTCTGATTCACTCTTTGGCTGTTTCAAAGCCGCCAAACCTCCTCTCAGCAGGTCAAATGGCCTCCTCAATACATGGCTGCAAGGAAGAGCTTCTCAAAACACATTTAAGAGGTGCCCATAGGAAGACCATGCACATGAAAAATAAATCACTGCGCTCTCCAGATGTGACGGGGACTTGACTGCACATCTGGGCACCTGGAAATGAAGCAGGATATTCAAAAGTCCCCCCAGCACAGAGCCCACTCCCCATTTCCATGTCCCTCCCTCTTGTACTCCTGTGTCACAGGGCAGCCTCACACTTCACTGGCCATGGAGCTCAGTTACATCCTCTCTCCACATCCTTCCATTCAGTTTTATTCCACTTTTGGACTATTAGATCCATGCTCAGTCTTTTTCCTCCCCTCTACCACAGCAGAGATCTGGATTTACACTGCCCAATGCACAGGAGCAGGGAAGCAGGAAGGTTACAGCCATACACAGGTCACTGTGAACAAGGTCCAGATAAAAAGCCTTGCACAAAGAACACACACATTTCCCCAAAATCTATTTACAGTACACTGGGGAGCCATCAGTTAAAATAATCCCCCATTAATACCCTGTGAAACAAGCACCAGGGTAAGGAAGGGGTTAAAACCTTCCACAGCAGAAATGGAATTTTTATGGCCCTGAAAAAAAAAAAAATTAATTGTCAATCTGCCCCAGCAAAGCCCACAACCATTTTCTTTAAGCCAATATACTTAAAATACCTCTGCCTTTCACGTTTCAGCTGGAATGCATCACTGTGCCCCCCAGAGCCCCCCTGGCACCGGCACCGACCCCAGCATGGCCCCTTTGGCTGGGGAGAGGCTGAGAGCTGTCCCCAGCACGGGGGGCCCCTCCAGGGACACAAACCAGCCACCTTCTGGCTGCCCATCCTCACTAGGAGAGGCAGGTGGGACTCTGAGGGTACCTTGGAGGGCGTGGTGAGCCCGGTCCTGGCCCATGGGAGTGCCCCAGTGTTGGCCCCACTGTGTGTATTTAGGGCAACATCCTAATCCCAGCAGGGAATGGGCACAGGAGGCTGGGCAGGAGCTTCTCCATGCAAAAATCCTGGTGAGCACAGGACGGGTCAGTCCCCTTCTCTAAGTCCTGCTTGGTTTCTGGTTTCTCCAGGGAAGCAGGAAGCCGCTGTTAGGGCAGGACAATGGGCTCCTGAGGGGAAAAGGCAGATGGGTGCAAGCAGCAAGATGGGCAGCCCTGGTTTTCCTCCAGGGCATTTTCCTTAAAGTCCAGGATCAACAGAGCATCCTTTAATGTCCCATCTTTCACCAAGAAAAGCTTCTCCCTGGTTCCCAGAGGCCCTGAAAAGCAGTCACCAGCTGCCCAGCCAATGGCCAGGGTCAGCCACAGGGACAGCCAGCTGGACCTTCCCGTGCTGCAGAGCACCAAACTCTCCCAGATCTCTGGTTTACTCCACTGAACGTAAGGATTAGGTCCAGCTCCTATCTCAATTATAGAACAAAAAAGTGATTTTATATTGTCATTAATCTGGTGTCACCGCTGTCACTGTGGGATCCGCACTCTTCTGCCCTCCCATGGCTGTTGGGCAGCCACGGATACCAGTTCAGCTCACTCATCCCATAAAAACCATGGAAAAACAGCTGAGAAGAGCCCTCCCTACCACCATATCCACCATCCTCCTCTTCCAGCCTTTCCCTTGGAGCAGAGCTCTGCTGCTCCCCAGCCTCCTCCGCCAGCAGATTGAATTTGTTAACCCAGGAGATGATTAACTCAGAAGAACACTTGCGCTGGGTTAATTAATTAAATTAGTTCAAAAAAAAGGGTCTGACAAGCACCAGAGCCGGTGCAAGAGGTGTGTGGAGAGGCCTGGGGGGAAAGGGGGACATTTCCATGGCAGCCCAAGAAACAAAAGCAACACAGGACAAGGAGCCAATGCCAAGAATGAGGATGAAAACAATTTTCTCTGCATAAAAGAAACCACTCTGCAAAATCATCAGCTCATGCTAATTTTTTTTTATATCCTTCAAAGCAAAACACATGCCATGTTTAGTTCTGCCCGGAAATTTGGAAGTCATCATCAGTTAGCTTATTTTCAAGCTAAACTCAAGGAGTTTGCTTCTAATGGACCTTCCCCGGCCATTAAATCCCCAGTCCAGAACATGGGTTTAAGGTATTTTAGCACTGTTTTTCCCCCAGCTCCCCTGTTTTAGAAAGAACTTTTCAGCCAAAGGTGAAAACTGGAAAAACCCAACTCGGGCATTTTTCACTGGCATTTTTATGAGTTACTTCTGAACGCCAAAGTTTTCAGAGATTTAGGTGATGTTTTGAAAATGTTTTTGAGTCCAGCAGTCTCCATTACCCTCAGTTTGTCTTGCTCAGAGCTTTCCCAGGCACGTCCATGGCTTTTCCAGCTCCTGGGCCGTGCAGGTACCTGCGTTACACCTGGCACGTCTGAGGAACACAACAGTGTAAATACAGCTTCAAAAGGAGCACCGAACGTCACCGCCCACATTGGCTGCCACTTCTGAAAGCACCAGACCTGTCATCAACCACAGCCTGGCTGGGACTTCTTCCCTCTTGGAAACCAGCCCTGGATAAACCCAAACCCAGCAAAATCCCAGGATCGTGCTTGGCGTCTCCGGGAGCATCCAGCCCTGTACCCCAACCAGCTGGAAAATGGGGAGGAAAAACAAGCTGGTGAAAAACACAGGGGAAAAGGTGGGAAGGGGAAGTCCCCACTATTGATTTTCTGTAAAATCCAGAGGCTGGATGAAAATCTGAGCATTGTCTGGTTGCGATCGGCTTTTTCCTGTGCCTGCTGCTGCCAGCTGGGCAAGGCACCAGCTCCACTCACAGGGGAGAAGGTTCATTCCCAAGTTCCCTCTGCAGCAGGGTGAGAGAAGCTGGAACAAAAATGGGGGAAAAAAACCTCTTTTTTCTCATTTTTAGGTAGAGAACTTGCACATTTTCAGCTCCTCCACCCAGCCACGTGTGCAATCCTTTTTTGTTCCCCCAGAGCCTGAAAAACGCTGAGAATCTGGGAGAAATCACCCCATAAATCACTGGATGGCAGAATTCCCTTCCAGCTGCCGCCGTGATGTCCAAGGCTCCCTTCCCTGCGCCGCTCCCGCCTGGCCCCGCGCCCGCTGTTCATCAGTCCAGGGGCTGCAATCCCGGCCACGCCAACCACATCCCAGCGGGATGGGCACGGCTTGGGATGGCCAAGTGGGACCTCCTGAGCTCTCACCCGCCTTTGGAAGCTGCCCTGGCTTGGCAGAGCAGCTCTAGGTGCTGTCAGAAACCCCTCAGGGAGCGGGATGATCTGCCCGGCAGCCGGAGCTACGGCGCGGCGGCGCATCCCGCGGCGGGGCCGAGGCTCTGGGAAATGGGATAAATATAAATAATCATAGTTTTCACTCCCAGAGAAGTTTCGGCTGAGAGCTTCAAAGCATTTTAAAAGCAGAAACTAATTAGTAGGTCCCTCAGAAGAGAAACAGGAATAACACCCCTTCCCGCCTCCATCGTGCCGCTTGAAAAGAGCACGTTGGGCGCTGGAGCCGAGCCTGGGAATCTCCTCAGCAGAGGGGGACGGGCCAGAGGAGCGAGGCTTCGGCTGAACCAAACCAAAGCCTGCTGGTTCACACCAGCACTAATCCCAGAATCGTTAATGTTGGAAAAGACCTCCAAGGAAGGGGTGGAGGGGGCACTGAGGTGCTGAAGCTGTTTTGGGAAGCCAGAGGCTGTGTTGGTGAGGACATCATGAAGAGGCTGCAGAGATGCTGCTGAAGCCTCCTCATTTTCCAAACTTCCTAAAAACATCAGGGTGTCCCCAGCAGCAGCAGGAGCACTGACCCAGCCCTGGATGCTTTTTTTATCCAGTTGTTGGACAATCCATGGGCACTGAACTCCTCCAAATCAGGAAGGCTGTCCTGCAAAGGCCAGACAGCCCATCACCACCTTCTTGCACAGCCCAATTCCAAATTACAGCTCAGCTCCCTATAGGAACAACCCAAATTTGCCATTTCCAGAGGGGAATGCTCAGCTTCCCCTACATGAGGCCTCCTTCCAATGTCCCAGCTGATCACAGAAAATCCACTTCCCAAGACACCAGGAAAATGGGAACTTTGGGCTTCAGAGCTTGCACAGGACACAGGACCCTGAGCAGGCTGTAGCTGCAGCAGCATTTTTAGTTTCCTAACCAGAAATGAGCGGAGCTGCCTCCCTGGGAGGAAAACCAAAGCAATACCAAACCAAACATCACCATCAGACATACTGTGAGTGCCTGCACTGTGCTCCAGGCCCAGCCATTCCCTTCAGAGCGAGAGCCTCTCCCTGCTCTCACAACTCCATAGGATTTACTCCTGAGGAGGAGCTGATGGCTTCCAGAGGTGACATGAGGAGCAGCAAATGGGCTGAGAAAACCCAAGGCCACCGTGATTTCTCAGCAGCCACAGCAGCACCTTTGAGAGCAGACCAAGCATCTGTTGGCTCCCTGCCAACACCACTGTGAGTATCAAGGAGTGAGAAAGCAACAACCTGTGACAGAAGAGGCTCCCTGAGGGGGCCACAAGCAGCCGCCCAACAAGTATTTTTCTCCACATAATCTGGGAATGAGCCTCTTTGCTCCTCTTTGGCTGGCTGGGTGTGGAGTCGGGTGCCAGGTAGACACAAGACCTCAGCTTGGGAACTCTGGCTTTCAACCCAAACCTGTGCCAGAGGGTTCATCCCAGACCCCAGCCCGGCTGCAGGTTCTCTATTCCAACTCAACCATCTCTCCAAAAAGGCTCCAGCTGAAGCCTCCCCATACCTGATAATTTTCGCTTGCAACCCTAAAAAAAAGGCCCTTTTTCCAGCACTGTATCAGTGCTCTCACATATAAGGGAAGCAGACAGGGGCTGCGAGTGGAATGAGAATTCAGGCTTTGTTCTCTCTGGCCAGAGCCCAAGATCCTGCTCCTGATAAAGCTCTCCCAAGCCTCTCTGTCTGCGCAGGCACCTCGAGACAGGAGCCATGGCTCCGGGGCTGTCACCGCGTGTCACGACGCCCACAGCTCCTGCAAGTCCTCGCTCGTGGCGGATTTGCTGGAATTTTACAGGGAATTAAAGGATTTGGGGTGCCAGTGTGGCCTTTGCAAGGAAGCAAATCCCTCCGGTGTGCCGGCCAACCTGGTCATGCTGAAAGGCTAAACCTGTGTGGGGAGGTCTGGGGTTCCTGGCTGACAGAGAGGGATTGAAAGCGCTGGGACAGGGTTGGGGCGAGAAGCCCTGGGAAGGGCCCAGCGCAGGAATCCCACCAGGAAGAGGTGGAAGGGAGCACAGGGATGGCTTCTGCCCTCCTGCTCACACACAACGTGCCCAGGGCTGTGTGGGCACCCACACACGCCAGATTTTCCGATAGCTGCTGCATGTCCTGATGTGTAAACATCTGCTGGGGCTGTCACAGCCCTCGCTCCAAGCAGGCAGCTCGCTCCACTCACAACTGCTCGTGGCCAGCATCCACGGGCTCTTACTCCCACTTCAAGCAAAGACTAAACAATGACTTCAGCAACTCAGGATTTAAGCTCCAGGGTTGGTCCCTCACATCCACAGTGGAAGCAGGGAGGATGCTGTGCTGGATCTCCTGCAGAGCAGGAGGATCTGCACCACTGTGAGAGCCATGGAAAACAGCCCTTGTGCCATTTGTGTGCCATGGAGGGGCCCTTCTTCTGGAAAACCCACCAATCAGCAGCTCAGGGAAGTGGATGCACAGAGCATCCCTTTCCGCTAACATGGAATAAGATCATCCCCAAAGGTCAAACATGTATTTTCTCAGAATTATAGAACTGTTACAGCTGTAACTCTACAATCAGTGAGTACAACCATCACATTTTTATACTTCCTAGGATGGTGCTGTAAAATCTACTGCAGTGCAC
Organism: Rhipidura dahli; assembly: GCA_013399225.1. Classification (NCBI taxonomy): domain Eukaryota; kingdom Metazoa; phylum Chordata; class Aves; order Passeriformes; family Rhipiduridae; genus Rhipidura; species Rhipidura dahli. Next base: position 590,981 of record VXAC01006905.1, on the reverse strand, counting down.
GTGAAGAGCAAGAAAACTTGTGTGAAGCAGGGGTGGGGGGGATGAAAATCAACGTATTTGCATGAAACCCACAACACTGAAGAGCATCACTGCAGCCCAGAGGGGCAGCAACGTGTGGCCTCTTCAAGTCCCCATCTCTCAGTGTCATCTCGCAGATGACCAAATTCCTCATGCTGTACTTGCCCAGGGAGACTGGAGGTGGCTCACACTAATTACCCTCCCTGGCCAAGAAGGACTTGTTTTCATTTCTACAAACCACAGTTTCTTTAAAAAAAAAAGAGGGGGGAAAATAGGAAAATGCCAAAATACACAAAGAACTCCATGGAATACATCCTGTCCTGCTGCACTAATATGAATCCCAGACAACTCCAGCTTCGCTTGGGATATTCTAGGAGAAAAGCATTAATGAGTTATCACAGAATCCCGGAATGGTTGGCGTTGGAAGGGACTTTTAAGTTCATCTCATTCCACCCCCTGCCATGGCCAGGGACACCTTCCACTATCCCAGGTTGTTCCAAGCCCTGTCCAGCCTGGCCTTGGACACTGCCAGAGATCCAGGGGCAGCCACAGCTGCTCTGGGCACCCTGTGCCAGGGCCTTCCCCCCCTCACAGGGAACAATTCCTTCCCAGTATCCCATCCATCCCTGCCCTCTGGCAGTGGGAAGCCCCTCCCCGTGTCCTGTCCCTCCATGCTATGAGGACACAGGGAATGCATCAGCATGGACACAGTCAGTGTAACTGTTTGGATTAAGAACTCTCCCATCTTCCTAGTACAAGACCTCATCTTTGTTGGGAGCTGATTTTTCAAGCTAAAAATAACCTTTTCAGGACTGCTCTGTGCAGGGTTTGTGGGTGCAACTCCTCCACGAGCTGTTTTGGGGCTGAAAGCAAAGGCTGAACTCAGAAACTGCAAATGAAGCACCAAATAAATGACCTTCCCATGGAGAGGAAAATGGGAAGGAAAGGAAGGGGAGCAGGACGGGCTCTTTGTACATCAAGGCCAGGGAGATTAAGGGAGCACGTGAAGGCATCTTTAGGGATAATGAGTTCAACACTGCACTCCCTCAACTCAGCACTGCAGGAGAAATATCAGATTCCTCCCCTCCCTCCAGGGAAATCCGTTCTAAAAAACAAAGTAAGGAATATTGGAGGAAACACCAGGAATTATACATTGAAAAGGCAGCTTGTCACCAGCCTAAACCAGACCCATTTTTCTTCCTCATTCCATATATATCACACATATAAAGAATCCACATGGATGTTGAAAGCTCCCCTGCACAAACCCTGAAGAATAACTGGGTGTAAAACCAGGGTCAGACACTTTTCCAGAAAATTCCCAAAGCTCCAGTGAACAACACAAATTCCCACTTTGGACAATTTTTGCCCGTTATTGAAGCATTTCACGCTGTTTCTGATGGAGCTGTAGATGATGTGGAAGCCTCATCATTCAACCCCACTCTTACACGGTACAAACAGATACTGCTGTTATAAACTCTGTCAAGTTCTGCACTAGAATCTTTAAATTGTTAAAAATAGGAAAGAAACTGCACAGTTCACATATTTTATAAAGCTAGGTTAAATCAACATCTGCAAAAAATATCCCCGTTAAACGAAATAGCAGGATTTCATTAAGTAAATTGCAAGTTGGCAAAAATTCTGAAAGAAAGGGAAAAAGCCACAGCCAGCCCTGTAATTTAAACCTTATTTTAACTGTGACAGCATGGCTGTGAGAGGCTGCATTTCCAAAGCAAAAAATAAAATAAAGTATAAAAAAAGTACCTGTTGCCCCTGTATCTCACCTCAGTGTCTGCAGTCGTTACTCAAATGAGTTTTTCCACGGGGAGATGAAGAGGGAGCAGGACACGCTTCCACCACTGCATCCTCTGTGTCAGATCTTCCAACCCTGACAAGTCCAGCATTTCCCACCACAGGAGCACCCAGATGCTGCAGAGTGAGGGGTGAGGGCGTCTGTGAAGCCCTGAGAGCCAAGAGGGCTCAGGGACATCCCAGTGAGGCTGCAGCCCCCCCTTCCATCCCTTTCCCTGGGAGCTGAGCAGCTGAAATCCAGGATGAGACAGCTGTGGAGCTGAGAAACAGCTCAGTCTGGGTGACACTTCATCACTTTGTGTGCTTTAAACACATCCTGCTCCCCTGCACAAGCCCAGGGGCCAGGCAAGCCCAGCCTGGGGCTGGGATGGCGGCACCCAGCCCACCCCCTTGTGGGTGCCACAGGGACACTGGGTGGCAGTGATGCCTTAAGTTTTAAGTTTTATATTTTTCAAAATACTGTACTGCTTAGTGTGTAACTCTGATGTTTCTTGTAGCCTGTTAATTTCTGCTCTCTTGTGCTGGGTAGGCACAACAAAGCCTCTCTGGGCCTGCTCTCCAAGGACATCCAGACTGCCCTAGGCCCAAAAAGCGTAAACCAAAAGCCTGTGAAAAGGGGGGCAAGCTGAGGGGAATTACATCATTAAACTGAAGCTTTAATTGGAGAATTAACCCTGGCTATGCAAATGAACCAAACCTATAAAAGTGTGAAGAACTCGTGACCTGTCGCCCATCTCGGGGTCCATCTGCGCAGCAGCCTCTGGCTCCCGGGGTGTACCTTGGAGGCCCTTCAAATAAATACCCACCTTTATTCCCTCACTCCTGTCTAGTCTCTGCTTTTAGGTGGCCTCTTAAGACATCAGCAGGAGCTGGGCTCCTGGCTTGTGTATCCCCAAGAAGTCCCTGAAGGCACAGGATGGGCCTGGGGAGCTCTGTGGGGCCGAGGGTGCAGCTCTGGGGCACAGCTCAGCCCTGGGGCAGGCAGGGAGTTTCCAGCCGCTTTTCCCAACCTGCCGAGCGCCGTCCCAGCCCGGGGTGACTCAGGCAGGCTGGGCTGGGCCGCGTGGGGAAGCCGAGCTCTTCCCACAGTGCCGGCCAAGGGCCCTGCAGGAGCCATCCCTGCGGGAGCAGGGACAGGGACAGGACACCCCGAGGGCACCGTTCTGGGGCCGCCTCCTCCAGGGCAACACCCAGCACTCGGGGGCCAGATTTGAGCTCCAGAACTCCAGTGATGACAATTTCCCACCCAAAAGCTCTGCATGTCCCAGGGGAATTACCTGCAAGCAGCTCTCTGGGATCAGTAAACCACCCCCCTCCCCAATCTGGCACACACTGGATCTGTTTGCTTTGAGAAGAATTGCAAAACCTCAAAACAAAACGTGGAAAGAGCAGTTCTGATCTGCAAACTTGGAGCTGAAGAGGAGCCCTCTCACATAAAGGCCAATTATTTGCTTACAAGGTTTTGGCTTCGTTGTTTTTCCTGGCACTTACGCCACCGGAGTTATTTTGAAGGGTTGTTTGCTTCAGGAGGAGCCGAGCAAACAGCAATCCCATTTCCTTTCGGATCTAAACATCCGTTTGCCGTGCGAGCAGGAGGAAAAACCCAACCCCGAGTGCCTCAGGAAGCGCAAGGAAAGGGGAGGTGGGTGCTGGTGGGGAGGGGAGCACAGCACCCACCCCTGCCACCCAAGGGGGTCTCCCTTCCCTGGTGGCCTGAAATGAGAGGGAATGGCCATCCAAGGGGTCTAGGATGTTCTCCTTGAAGCAGATCAAGCAAAGGACCAATGGCTGGACCCTCCCATCTTCCTCAACACACCCATGGGGGTTGGCCCAGATGATTTTCACAGGTCCCTTCCCACCCAAACCAGTCTAGGATTCCACTCTTACAGTGGGATGGAGCAGTTCCTGAGGGGAGAATTCCAGGCAGTATCACAGCCTGGTGCTAGATGAAGCAAGAAATAAAAGCTGCACAGGCTCCCTGCAGCTCCCTGAAGATGCAGCATTGCTGGAGCCTTGCAGAAGGACATCTGGGAGCAGAAGAAAGGTTGTGCTGGGGGAAGTGCAAGGCAAAGGACATGGAGCTGCTGGAGCAAGCCCAGAGGAGGCCACGGAGCTGCTCCAAGGGCTGGAGTCCCTTTGCTCTGGAGTCAGGCTGGGAGAGCTGGGAATGTTCACCTGGAGAAGAGAAGGCTCCAGGGGGACCTCAGAGCCCCTTCCAGGGCCTAAAGGGGCTCCAGGAGAGCTGCAGAGGGACTGGGGGCAAGAGATGGAGGGACAGGACACAGAGAATGGCTTCCCACTGCCACAGGGCAGGGATGGATGGGATACTGGGAAGGAATCCTCCCAGCTATGCTTTCCACCCTCCAGCGAGCAAAGGGCCAGCTCGCCGGCATGTTCCTAAATTTCCTGGCTTTTGAGGATACAAGCCAGGTCATTAAGATTATTTATAGGTTCCTGTGTATGAGTTTCCATTTGTTTGCCTGCTTAAAACCAGTTAGGTGGAAAAAAAAGCAATTCCTGGAGGTCAGACAGTTAAAAAACGCTCATGTCCATGGTCTGATGGACCCAAAGGATCAGCAGCTCCTTTAGAGGCCTAACTGTTTCCTTAAATGCTTATTGTGTAAATATTTAAGCTACTTTATAAAACTTTTACAATGTACTTAGGAAGCATAAATCTCCCCAGCGGAGCACAGCAGGCCCCGGCCGGCGCACGCTCAGGCGGCTTTGGGAACACAAACAGGGACATTTCCAATGCTAATGCTGCACCCAAGGGGCCCTGAGGTCACAATCTCAGGAAAATCATTAGGGAGCCGATCCCCTCGGTTCACCCCAAAAGGCAGCGTGGTTACGTGCACTGAGTCATTGCTACGGTGTGACCTCAGCGTCGCTGCTCCTACGAACAATCACGGGTTGGTGGCCAGGGGGTGGTGGTGTGCATGGAGCCCTGAGGTTTTCCTCTTCAAAGTGCAGCTCTTACATGCAAAAAAAAAATTATGTAATTCAGAAACAATCCACTAATGCTCATCTATTTTAAGAGTGAGGTTATTTTTTTTCTATGCCCGTGGCAGGTTTGAAGTCAAGCCCAACTCGTCAGAGCCCACTCCTGCATCCCTCACCAGCACAGACTGCAACCTAACCAGTGCCACCGACCCACCCCAGCCTCTCTCGTGGTGCTTTTTGGGGAGATGAACTTCCCAGAGGTGAATATTCCCTTGCATTAGGAAAAGCCCCATGTGCTGACTGACACATCTGCATCCAGGCTGGTTTCCATATGGAAAGCCGTGCAGCTTTATGGGATTTGCTTGGACACAGCATTTCCCTGCCCCAACTCTTCAAAAAAATGAGACCTTATTTAACACAGGAAATAACATGTTTAAGATTTTTTCCCCGAAACAGCTTCCCTACTGTAATTTAGGTGTGTTTGAGGCAACAACAAACAGAATCAGGGAACTGGAAGTTTATTCCTTTGCAAAGCACAGCTTGCTGTTGTATATGATGAAGTACATAGTAAGTCTGGAAAAAACTTGGATGGGAGTTCAAACACTAATGTTTTAAAGATGAAAGCGTGTTCTTCGATTAAATGTTTAAATAAAGTTTTCTGGTACTAAATCATTTAAACATTTTCACATTCCTCACATTTCTAGAAGTGCCATTGGCTTTTATTTATTGTCATAACCCAGTGCCCTCAGCAAGCCACCAGGGCCACTTGAGGCAACCTGTTTGCCAAAGGGAATGTTCTTTCAGGATGGCAAAAAAATCAGAAGAACAGGGGAGACAGAGTCTTATTCTCACTCCCCATTTATTCCCCAGCCTCCATCCTATTTTCCTTTTTATTTAACAAATGAATCCTCCCATGCTGCACATGGGCACAGGCAGGTCCTGCTCCAAGTATTGACCATAAATTTAAAGTGACTCCACTGACTTCACCATGGCTGTACTTAGACAGCTGAAACTCAGGAAGAAATTGGCCTGGGCGTTCAAATTGTCTTTTTTAGCAGCTCTTGGGCTGTTCCAGGGTGCTGTCAGTGATGAAGACAGCCTTACTCACTGGGAGCATGGAGCGTGGCCCTGCCACCAGTGCCTCAAAGAGCACCAAGATGAGGAAAACCTGAAGTCCTTGAGCTTTTGGAGAAGGTTCAACTCATGCAATCACCAAGCCCAACACTACAGCCCTGCAGTGCAAGGAAGCTCTGACCTGGCCTCTCCCAGCTCTGCCACAAAGCTTCGAGGAACAAGGAACTACAGAGAGATCCAGGATAAATGGGGACAAACCTGCCAGGAGTCAATACAGAGTGGAAATGCTGGCGAGGTTTCACTGCAGGACAACGGAGCAGCAGAAGAACGAAAAGCTGAATTCCTCCTAAGACACAGCTCAATAAACAAAACGTGGTTTCCAAAGCCAGAAGATAACTGGGCTCAGTCACCCAGCATGCTGTTACCGACCCTGATGTTCTTATTTCCTTGTAAATCCATCATTAAGGAATAAAAACAACAGCCCAGGCTCAAGGGGACATTCATGAGTCCCGAGTCCTGCTCGGTGCTCCGGGTACCCTGATGGTTCCATCCCTGCTGCTCTCCACTGAACCTCTCCCCAGGAGTTCCCAGGGCTGTTTGGTTAACACGGCCCAGGATAAAACTCCCTATTTATTTTGGCACTATTCACTCCGAAGGCCCTAAAACCCAAATAAAGTCCATTCCCCTCTGTGTGTATCTCCAGCTATTGACACTGCTCAGGACCAATTTGCAAATCCAAACAAACGCGCGTTGTGTAATGGGGCTGGAAAAACAATCAGGAAGGGGCTGGGGATGTGCTCGCAGGTTCCTGCGGGGAGGGAGGGCTGGAAGGGGCGGCAGCCCAGGCAAAGATTACAACAAATTCAACTTTTACTCTGTTAACAACAGGGGCTATTTTCTGCCCATGACATCATGCTCCCAACCCGCCATGAAGCCGCGGAGATGGTGCTGGTGGAAGTCATGGAGGACTTCGCTGGTTGTTCCAGTGGCCAGCATCCCACAGTTCCCTCTTTTAAAAACAGCAATTCTTTTTTTTTTTTCAAGTGCCTCACAACCACCAAAATCCTCTCTGCTGGCTCAGCTGATCCAAAGATAAATCACAGCATCCCAAGTCCACATGAACAAGCCTAGACCCTTCCACCTGCACTCCCCAGCAGGGAATGATGCAAACTTTGGGGGCACAACTTATCTGCCCTATTTTAGTCCTGTTCTGTAGAGAGAAGATGAATTGTGACCTTCAACCAAGTCTTTCTCCCTGTAGCGGGTTTGGTTTGCCTAACCGGGCAGAAACACCAAATTTTAGTGTAGTGGTTTTATGGTCAAATTATGCACTGTTCCCTGATTACTTTTCAGTGAGATAAACCATTAGGAGACAGCAAAGCAGGCACACAACTTATATGCTATGATAAAGTTTATTAACAGACCTAAGAGAAAAAAAAGAAAGGGGAAAAAAAGAACAATCAGAACACACACAGCCAGAACTTCTCCTCTTCTCCCTCCCCCTCCTTCTCCTCTCCCTCAATCCATGTGCAGTTCTCAAGAAAGGAAAAGAAAAGGGTTTCTTCCTGCTTTACGTGGTTCTCCAAACTGCCACCTCCTGCAGCAAAAACCATCTGCAGTAATGTAAAGTCTCTTTTTTTCCATAAAACCCTCTCGCGGTTCCTTCAACTTTAGAACATGGGCCAGCCCATGGGGGTATTACTCTGTCGGATAAGTAACTGTGGCTTGAAATTCTAAGGCTTTTTTTCTCTTTTGCCACCAGGTTTTATAAGCCTCTGCTTTCTGATAAACCTGGCATCGGGCATTCTCTTCACAACCTTTACAAGCCACACATCCATTAAAATTGTCCATCCCCCATGAGTTTTAACTGGATTAAAGAGACAAACAGTCTGGGATATTACAATATTCATACCACAGCAAGGCAAGGAGTCTTTTAAGCTGCCCGCGAGGAAGCCGCGGCACCGCCCTTTTTCCTCCCGTGGCCATCTTGGCTCCGTCTCACATGACGAGGTTTTCTCTTTCTCTCTCTGGCTTTGGAATCATCATGGTGGAAAATGTTACCGTCCCGCTTCGCCGCTGGATGCAGGGCTGTTTCTTCAGTTGGACGTGCAGTGTGTGCTGGCTGCTGCGAACTGCAGGCTCCGTCAGTGCCCCGCTGTCCCGGGAGGGGAAAAACCCCGTCCCGGAGAGGCCGCGCCGGAGGAGCCTGAGGGCCGCCCCCCCCAGAGCCCCAGCAGAGTCCGGGCTGTGCCTCGGGAAGGGGCAAAGGCAGGGCCGGCAGGGCCGCCCGGCCCGGCCCGGCGAGGGCCCGGCGGGGCCCCCGGGGGGACCGTGGCGCTCCGGCCACCACCCCTAGGCCGGAAGAAAAGGTCCCTACTCCCGCCTTCCGCGGGATTTTATAGGTAACATTGAGAGAAACGCGATTCGACCAGGCGACTGTCTGTCATGTCGGGGTCAACCCGTGACACTCCCTGTTGGCTGCAGTTAAGTATCTAAAAAAACCATGTAAGACATGGACATCTGTATTAATCTAAAATTAAGTTCAAGAATTGCTACCCAAACGCCATCCAAATGGCCCAAAGAACAATCAGCTCTTTAATCACATGAAAAAGCAACATCTCACTAAGGGAATTCAAATCTTAAGGGTGATGTGTCATCTCCTGGATGACTCTGGATAGGAAGTGGAGCTGGAAATGGATTGTGAGAAAAAACACATTGGTGTATTCTACCTACAGCTACAGAACTGATGTTTAAGTTGCGGCATTAAGCTACCCCCACATAAGTGAAGGATGTCAGGGGCTGGAGAAGCACAGTGCTGTGGTGTGCAGGAATGGGTGAAGTTACAGCTCTTATTCATGAGCCCATTATTTCAGAATCAATGGTTAAAACCAAGAGCTGCCACAAACTTCCCCTGCAGCTTGAAGGACCCTGTGATGTCCCAAACCAGAGCCCTGTCCCAGCCACCGCAGGGGCTCTGCCTATGGAAAAAGCCTTTCCTTTCAATGCAATGGAGAAGGCAGAGCAACAGCTCTATTTTAGCCCTGTTGCTATGAAATGTCTACAAAAATAAGTCCTGCTTGTGCCCTCCCTTAGGCACATCCCTGTCCCAGCCAGAGCCTGGCCTTGGCCAAACTCACCTGGTTTCACGTTTCCTGACAAACCCCGAAACATAAATACATCCCTAATTCTGCTGGGGAAGCTGAGCCAAGTTTCTGGCAGGGCTGTGCTTGGGATTGAAACAAGAGGGGAAAAAAACCACAGCGGTTTTGACCCAAAACCAAGACTCCCTCCCCAAACTTTGCAGTTCCCACTGATTTTTATTTTGACTCAAAACTCAGGGCTCCAACACCCCATTTGAAGAAGTGGGATTTTCAGAGCCCTGCAGGACACCCAGCTCCCTGCCTGACACTGGATATCTTGATGGAAGTGTGCTACAGCTCTCCAGTGCTGTCATGAGGAGCGCCCAGCTTTCAGTGCAGCGGAAACCCCAAAACACGGGAGGCTGTTCCTAAGCCCTCGCTGCAAATCCCATCCATGCCCCGAGCCCAGCACTTGGAGGCTGCACACAAATATAGCTGCAGGCATCTTTCTGAGGGCTGCAGAGGCGAGTTTAAAAGCAGGATGTTTGGCTGAGCTGCTCTTCCCTCAAATAAACACCCACGACCTCACTCCAACAGAGATGCACCGCTGTGGGAGCGCTGGAGCCGCTGCATTTCCAAACAGCCAGCCTTGATTTCCCCCCTGGCTGTGGGAGTGCCACCGGGCTGGGTGGCACTTTAGGAAGGCAGTGATGGCCACAGCTCTCTAAGGGCCATGCTGGAATCCTGGCACATGCAGCCAAGTGTTTTCTCATTCCCCACTTTCTCACAGACCTGCTGAGTTTAGTTAGTCAGAAAAACCCTGTTTCAGAAGCTCTGAAATGCTGAATGGGTGAAAATTTCTTTCTGCATCACAGTCTGTCGCATCACAGCACAGGGAATGAATCCAAGGTATCCACACGGATGCTCCCAGCCTGGGAGTGTATCTGCATTCAACACTCACTGCTGCCTTTGGAGATCACCAAACCTCCAGTGTGTACAACTGCAGCACTCACACAGGAGCCACAGTCTCATCCCTGTGCCACCACTTCACCCACGACAAAGACACAGAACTCTGGAAAAACATTTTCTGCTACCTGCACGTTATACACCCTACACACTATTGCAGCTTATTCATGTGACACGAGCATTAATCACAACTTTAAAGGAGAAATAAGGAATAAAAGCCCCAAAATAAGCCTGTGCCATTTCCCTGCACTTGCCCAGTCACTGGAGAAATGCTCCTTCCCTCTGTCAGTGAACCAACCTGTGCTCACTCTCACCACCATCCTGGGGCACCGAAGGATGGATGTGAGGAGGAGTTTGGTACTTACTGCAGCTGGCACATGTGAGATTTTACTGCCTGAACTGATTTCATTCACTTGCCTGCCTTGGAAGCATCCCCTGAATGCCTAAAACCTTCCTGGGTGTTTGAACAGGATGGAAAACGTGACTCTAAATCCCAGTGGATGCTTCCTGTGCTCAACACACACCAAACACTCAGCTCCAGGGACCTGCATCCAGGCAGCCTGACCCACAGAAGAGCTCGAAAAACAAATAAAGCCATGTTTTAACGACCTCTAATCCAAGCAAGGCTGTGCTGTGATGGCTGGAGGTGGCTGGGCTGTGGCAGGGAGCTGGGAAGCCGTGTGGCACATCCCAAATCCCGGTGCTCCCTGTGCCCCACCGCATGGGCACACCGGAGATGCTCCAAGGTGGGATGGCTCCAAAGGCAGCCCCAAATCCCCAGAGTACAAACACCATGTGTTCAGAGGGGACAGAGCCAGGAAGAAAAGCGTTCTGGAGGCTGGGGGAGAGCCAGGCAGCCGTGACCCGCGGGGCTGAGCCTGCACGGTGCCAACTTCGCCCTCACCCGGTCCCGCTCCAAGGGGAAACGGCATTGGAAGGCAGCTGGTTCTCATTGAGAACCTCTGCAGCCAGCAAGGGGGGAGAGAGCCTGCAGGGAAGGGCAGAGGGAGGAGGAGGGGCGAGAGGATCGGGATTAAAATAATATTGTGTTGAAATCTCAATGAGAGGGAGGAAAGGGGGAAAAGGAGAGAAATGAGCACTTGCTGCAAGGCAGTGCCGGCTATCCAGCCCCAAGCTGATCTGGGATTATCTGCTGGCTCCCAGCAATGTGCTGATGCTGGTTGGTCTGTCCTCATTTAAACCTGGATTGATCCTATTGCACACACCCAGCCAGGGCAGCTCCCTCCCTCCGGCACATCAGGCGGCCCAAAGGCACCACCGGGAACGGAGCCGCTGCTCACAACGTGGCCAATGCACTCGCTGCTCACAAAACCCTTCCACAGCTTTGTCTGGGCACAGAGAGCCCCTCTCTGGGGCAGCCCAAGGCTCTGGGAGGTGAGAGCCCTTCAGTGAGCACCTTTTGTTTTACAATTTTTGGTGCTGCCTTTGTGTTTTAAAGCGATCACTTCCAAAGTACAGCCTGCTGGGATGTGTGTGGATATGCCAGCCTGGAGGGGAAAGGGCTCCTACCACAAAACCTGTTTGGTGACAGACTTCACCTAATATGGAAAACTCCAGGATGTGAGACAGGTTCTCCCATTTTCCCTTCAGAGATTCAATTTCTTTGACCAAAAAGTAGATTTCAAGCCAAGAATCCAGAAGCTTGACAATATTACTTTTACTTTTTACCTTTTTTTGAATACTATCTATGGTCCCAACTGAATCTCTTGTGTTTGACTTCTGACTGCCAAGATCTCAGCTGAATTTTCTGGGACCAACTATCCCTAATTCTCCAAATGGACAGGTTTCCTCTCACCCACAGGGAAGGGGCAGGGAGAGAGCCATGATTTAGGCTGTACCAATGACATGGAGCTCCAGCACTAGTTTCCTCCAGGAATAAGCCCTGGGCATCCAGTTTCCTTGATGGCTTTGAAAAGCCACGCTCAGCTTTTCCTTCCTGCAGGTTTAACACGAGCTGACACTTCCCAGTGAGGCAGCGGAGCTCCGGGGACTGCGGAGCTCAGCACATAAAACACCCAGAGCTGCAGCCTTTGAAGCAGAGCCCTTCAAAGACAGGCACATACCAAATCTACTGAGGTTTTCTACACAAACAAATTCAGCATGGCAAGAGCAAAACTAATTTGCAAAGATCTTTAATGTTGCAAGTCTCAAATGACTGACCCTTTCAAGCACAGCTGAATCCAATCCGGCTCTGAAGGTCTGTACTGGCGATTCAACACGGAAAAGACACGGATATTTCAAACTATGTGGCTGTAATTACTGGGGAATAAAGAAAATGACTCCACTTTTCTGGTTTCAGTGATGAAGAAGCTGCCCAGTGAGCTCCTAGTCTGTAACCTGTGAAGTGTGAGTGACTTTTTTTTTTTTAAAAACATAATTCTGCTGACATTTCCCTTCCATTCAAATAACTCAGCAATGAGGGAAGAGCAGCTCCCTGTACTCAGAGGATCTACCTTACTTTGTACTCTCACAGGAATTTCCTTGTTCTCCTGAGGGAGAACAAGGAAATCTCCCCAGACACACATCCCTTTGTGCAGGCACTGAAACAGACCTGGTGTAAATGGAAAAGTCAGATGGATTCCCAAGCTGGAAACCCCTGTGATACTTAAAGATGGGCCAAAGCAGCACCTGTTCTGGGGTCTGGTCCTCCCAACAAGCCAGCACCTGGCTCACTGGGACACTACCCTGGGGTCTGGGGGTGCTGGGATGTCCCCACCAGAGACAGGAGCAATCCCAGAATGGCTAAGGTTGGAACAAGCCCTCTAAGATCAGCAGCTCCAACCATTCCCCTAGCATTTGACCCCAGGTGCCACATCCATATGGCTTTTAAATCCCTCCAGGAATGGTGACTCCACAACTGCCCTGAGCGGCTGTGCCAGGGCTGGACAGCTCTTTTGTGGAAGAGATTTTCCCAAACATCCATCTGAAACCTCTGCTGGCACAGCACCCAACAGCAGCCAACGCTCCCTGCACCAGCCCTGCATCAGCACTGTCACACTGACCCAGCTCTTCCCCGGCATCAGATCCAGGAACAGATCCAAAGTGCCATGGATGCAACTGCCATCCTGTGTCCTCACCTGCACCCTGCAAACCCACAGGAAGCCACCTGAGATACAGGAGAGAGCCCCCCGCCAGGGCCTGCAAACTCCAGAGCTGCCACCCAGCTCAGGCCCCAGCCATAAAACGAGCTCCACAATAGTGTTATTTATTTTTTTGGAGTCACAAATGATTTCCAGCAGCAGGAGGGTGAGGGATGCGGCACTGGACCCGGCACCCGGCCAGTCTCATAAATGGTTGGCAGCCAGCAGAGCAGCAAACCCATTTCTATTGAAATGAGCTTGTTACTACTAATTTTTACTGGCTTCCTGGTCGATTCATAAAGTTTTGTTGGGTTTTTTTGGTTTTGTTTTGTTATTTTTTTTTTTTTTCTGTTGGGAGTTTTTTTGCAGATCTCAGAAAGCAATTCCAGGACACTTGAGGAAAACTGAGCCCCGGCCCTGCCACCAAGGACTGCTCTGCACCCAGCCCAGGCACCCACGGACCCTCTGGAAATGGTGTCGTGTTTTCAGGGCTTCATAAAACCTTTGCAGAAAGAGTTCTCCAGAACAGGCCCAAATCAAAACCTGCTGGCTTCAGTTTTACTGTGATCAGACCTGTGGCAGAACAGCTCAAGCTCTCAGCAGCAGCTGCAGACACGCAATTTATAGGGAAGGATTGGGTCTGAGACATTAAACTGCCCATTTTCACATCTGCTCCTTCTCTCCACAGCTGGATACCCCGAGCTGCTGCATCAGACAAACCCAACCAGATCTAATCTTGGAGCCTGAGCTTTTTATAAGCACCAGGGACTGTTTGCTGCAAGATTTGGCAAAGCTTTGCTTATGATGAGGGGATGGATCACACAATCATGGAACCGTTTGGGCTGGAAGAGATCTTTAAGATCATCCTGTTCCACCCCCTTCCATGGGCAGGGACACTTTCCACCAAACCAGGTTGCTCAGAGCTCCATCCAGCCTGGCCTTGAACACTTCCAGGGTGAGAGCTCCTGTTGGGTTATGTCACAACTTCTGTGGATTTTAAGAATTTTGGAAAAATTTACTTATAGTTGTTTCCACCTACAGCTCACTGTAGGGTTCAAAGAGCAACAAGTATCAAAAAAAAAAAAA
>VXAC01006905.1:562194-576864 GCA_013399225.1 Rhipidura dahli | reverse complement strand
AAAAAAAAAAAAAAGGGAAAAAACCAATGGTTGTGTTTGCCACAGAGCTAAGGGGAAGGTGCAGCAGTGCTTCCAAAGGAGCAACAGTTATCCAGGAATAAGGGAAAGCAGAACCATGGGAGCTCCCAGCCACCACAGCCCGTGTTTGCCTTGCCTGTGCAGGACAGGGATGCTCCCAGACCCCACAGCCTCACACAGCGGGGGATGAATCAAGTGCCTCATTCTTCCCCGTGGACAAACTTGGCTTTTCCTGGCGCAGGATCGCACAAACGGGGCCTTGTGTGAGCGCCGTGCCCGCGCTCGGCCCCGGAACAGGCCAGGCTTTGGAGCAGCCAGCAGGGGAAAGGGAAGGGAAGAAAGGGAGGAAAAGGGATGTGCTCTGCACAGCAGGTCCGTCCCTGCAGGAGCCTCTGGAGACAGTTGGAATAAATCTAAAGACAGCTCAGCCTTATCAGAGAAACAGAAGGGGTTGGGTTGGAAGGACCTGAAAGCTCATCTCGTCCCAGCCCCTGCCCCAGGCACGGACACCAGCCCAAGACCAGGCTGCTCCAAGCCCAATCCAACACTTCCAGGGATAGGGCAGCCACAATTTCTCTGGGCAGCCTGTGCCAGGGCCTCATCCACTACTCATCACCCACCACCAAGTGCTGCAGCTCCCTGCAGGTAGCTCTGGGGATTTTTTCCCTGATTAAACAGTCAACAGGACTCTGCATGGCTCTGTGTGAAAGCACAAAGCAGCTGGCATATTTTTTTAAAGTCTCTAACATTCTTTGGCTTCTCTCATGGAAAAATCTTAGTAAATGAGACCTTAATAAATGGAAAGAGCTGAAAAATAGCCTTTCTGCTGGCAGGTTCTGCTCCTGCTCATGGAATATGCAGATAAAACCAACACAGTTGTGTCTCCCACCCTTCCATGGAGCCACTGTGAGAAATCCTGCCTAGGTATCCCTGGCATCAAGAGATGCCCCTGCAGCAGCATGAAGACTCCAACTTCTCCAGCCTGATCCTTCTCAGCTGCTACAAGCACTTAGGAGGAGGAACATCTCCAAAGCCATAAACCAAACACAAGCACAGGAAGGAAAGGGCAGCTCTTCCCAGCCCAGGCGGGGAGATGGCCAAGCTGCAGTGGGGCCAGCTGAGCATCAGTGTCCAGCTGGGTCAGCAAATGTGACACAAGGGCACTGCCATGAATTGCCATTTGCGTTGGGATGGCTTTGGTCCAGCTTTTACCCTGGGAACCACGCTTGGAGTGGAGGGGGAGGGCTGGGGGATGCTGCAGGACAGGAGCACGTGGGCTCTGCTGCAAGGGGTCCTTGAACCCTGAGCAAAGACCTCCTGCATCCCCCAGGAACACAGAACTGCTGTGAAGGGGAAAACAAACTCTCTACAGATCCCTCTCTCTTGCACTGTTGGGAATTTGACTTTTTGGCTGGTTTCATACATGGGCTTTTATAACCTGAAAGGCAAAATGCCGAGGGCAGGGAGCAGCATCCCAGCCTGTGTGTTCCCAGCCAGAGACTGCATCCCTGCAGAGAGGTAGGGACAGGCTGTATTTTGTGAGGGTTTTCAGGTCTGATCATCACAGGCAATGCTTATCCATTTAAAGAATAAAAGGAGGAAAATATGAAAAGAAAAAAGAGGGGGAACATGGGGTGCAAGGCTGTTTAAGAAGATGGTAGGGCAGGAAAAGGGCTTTGGGTTTAATTCTGTTTATATCCTGTGATGCTGGTGGGTTTTTCCCCACATATTTTTCCACATCCAAAGCCTGGGATAAAGAATCAGCTTCTCACTGAAGGAGAAGCTTTTCTGGCAAAGGGGTGGTGGGACAGCAGCTCAGTCCAGCACTTCAGTACCGGAGCCGTTTGATCCCTGCTCCAGCCCCAGGAGCTGCAAAGGCCATTACCAGTCAGCATTAGCAGCTCTGCAAGAGGTCAGCCAACACAGGCATTTCCACATGAAATGTTTTTGTTCTTACAGAAAAAAAACAAAAAAATCCCAAGCAGGAATCCAACAGACCTCAGCATGCCAAGCCCAGACCCCAGTGCTGGAGGTGTGCTGCACATCTTGCCCTCAATCTCCATTCTCCCAGCACTCTGCCCCCGGGGTGATGCTTTTTCCCAGCTAAACACCCATTTTCTGGGGCTACAAGAAAGCTGGAGGACTTTTGATAAGGGTGCCCAGAGAAGCTGTGGCTGCCCCTGGATCCCTGGAAGTGTCCAAGGCCAGGCTGGACCAGGAGCAGCCTGGGATAGTGGAAGGTGTCCCTGCCCATGGCAGGAGGTGAACAGGATGAGCTTCAAGCTCCCTTCCAACCCAAACCAGGACTCAATGAATCATCCAAGTGGAAGGGGCAGAGCCAAGTGCTGGGACGGGCACCATCCAAACTGAAACCCTCAGGAGCAAGGTGGAACCTCAGTGAGCCAGTGTCCCTCCTCCTCCATCCCACCCAACACGTGGATCCCCTGCAGCACCCCCCTCTGCTCCCTGCCTGAGCCCGTGGCACTGCAGGACACTCGGCAGAGCTGGGAATCCCAGCCCCACGTGCCCCACCCGACCGATCTCAGGCACTTGGGAGGCACAAAGAGCCGAGTCTCCTTTGCCAGTAAATTGAACCTGCGGTTCCAGGGGCTCGGGACACTTCAAAGCTCTCAACAGCACTGAGGGGATGGACTTTTCAGCTGTCGAGCAGCAAAGCAAAATCCACACAAATAAGCAGTGTTCCAGAAAACCAGGTTTAACCATCAGCGGCTCCCAACGACAGGGGATGTTTTTCCTGAGGGTTTTTTTTTCCCTCCTCCTTCCAGTTTGCTTTTGTTTTTTTTTTTTTAATTTCTTGCTGAAAGTCAACTCTAACTCCCACACCACACAGCCCTTTTGGGTCTGAGCATCCTCCAGAGGTAAAATGCTGAGTTAGGTCTTGGAGCCCAGGAAAGGAGGTGGCTTTGATGAATAGCAAATCTCCAGACTTCAATCGCTCTGGTGAGCGCCACACTTTTAATAAGTTATTTCCGTGGAAAACCGTGGTAACTCAGTTATGAATCAAGCCTATAAACACCTCTCACTCATCAAAGTGCCACAAAAAAATCTATTACTGGGACTGTGAACACAAGCCTCTCTCTACAGGTCCCCTATAAGAAGCCAAAATTCCTCCTTCAAAACATTCACCGTTTTCAAAGGTCATAAATACACTGTGTCCAGTATTCAGCAAATCCCTTTAAAAAGCAAAACACAGGCACAGGGAAAAAGGAAAGTTCAAACAAAGCCGGATCCATCGGATCCATGCTGGTTAAAGGACACAACCAGAGCTACATCAAAGGAACTTTTACTACCTAGAAAGTCGTATCCAACCCCTAATAGGGTGCAAGAATGTAATGTTTAGGCTACAAAGATTAAACTAATTTACTTTTAAGTAACTTGCTTACTTCCTGATGTTTCTTTTTTTAAGAGTGATGCCTAGGTGCTTGGAGAAGTGAGGGATGTGATTATTCTGTGATTCAAGGCCAAACATCATAACTACTCAGTGAACCACAGACAAAAACACATTTTATCTGGGTGTTGTACTTTCTCCAAGAACTTCTAGGTTGAAAACATCCAGGCTAGCTGTGAAAATCCATCCCAGTTCCAGGTAAGAGAGGGAGAAAAAGCAACTCTCTCCTTCTCTGCTGGAACCTACTGAGAACTTCAGTGTCTTGCCTCCAAGGGAACCATGCTCCCCAAATATTGCCTGTGGAACTGTCACTTTAGGGCATCATCCTGCCTGGCTCCATCACAGCAAATTCTCCTTTGGAGTTTGGGAGCTGTGTGTATTCACAGAAATAAAGAGGCATCACCTGCAAAGCAGCTTTAATCCTTGTATCAGCCCAATATTGTTAAGATCAACCTTCCTCCACCCCTTGTGCAGGCTGTGCCACTCCAGGCAGATGATCCTAAGGCTCTGGAAGCCAGTTTGGATTTTTTTCCTTCCCTTTTCTGAACAAGGGACAACTCCAGCTGTCCAGATTTTTTAAGTTCTGATTATCCTCATTTCTAAAGTGCTGCCTGTTGGACGGTTATAGCAACAAAGGGACATTTGCTACCTGCTATCCCAGGAGACACCTTCCCTCCTGCCAGACCAGTTTTGGAGCTTCTTGCTGCACAGGATGCAAAGCCTCAGAGGAACCTTGATGTCCCTTCTCAGGAGCCCTTCAGCACAAACCACCTCTCTTCCCACCTCCAGCAAACTCCTCAGTGGTTCCTCAGCCTTCACAAAGTTCATTTCCCCTCCCCACATCCCGGTCCTGGCTGAGCTCTGCACTGATCCCAAGACCAAGGGCCCTGCACTACAAGCCCATAAGCCATGGGGGATTTTACACAAACAGGTGTCACTTGCTTTAGAAACACCTCTACAGCTGCACAGCCACTGCTGGAGCCCAGCCCTCCTTCCAGAGCGCCATGCTCTGCATGGACAGAGCCACAGGCACCTCTCCACAGGGACACTGCCTACAGCTGGCACCATGAAGGCCTTACTGCCACCAAAGCAGGGTCACCCACCAGCTCTGTGGGAGCCTGCTCATGTGTAGAGCTCAATGCTCCAGCTGTTGGTTTGGTTGCCCAGCATGAGTTATCCCACAGAGTTTTAAGGGAAAAATAATCACATGGAGGCAGTATCTCCCTCCAGCTTTGATCTAGGGTGCTTCTCTTCCACTGGCAAGTCATTTAACTTTTTTTTTTTTTAAATTTTTCTTAAATTGCTGCTTGCTCAATGCTCTGAACAGCTTCTTCATCTGCTTATTATTTTCCCAGGTGGAACACTCTGCTGGGTTACTCTGCTTCTAGATGAAGCACTGCTGTCATCAGGCTTTGGACACAACAAGGAGCCCACCTGGCTACAGAATCAGTAATCCCTTCCCTTCACCTTCTGCTCCCAAGCAATGTCTCAACTCCAGGAGCTGCCACCTGAGCCCCCACCCTGGTGAGCACAAATGGGATGTGGAAAAACCCACTGCCCTCCACAAAAAGACATCTTTATATAAAAGGAAGGAGCACACCTGCACCTCTGTGAAAGGGACTGCACTGAAAGCACAGGTCGGCTCCCAGAGCTTCCCCACCTTCCCTTTCAGGGATTAACTCCATGATTCACCCCGCACTTGGAGAAGTTGCCTTTGATGTCAGCCCCAGGCAGGGCCAGAAGCTGCACATGAGCAAACCCCCAGGGAGGGCAGGTTATTGCTCTGATGCTCTCCCAGCCATGCCAGCTCTCCCATGGGGATTCCAACACCCATGGCCATCCACAGCCATGTGGGAAAAACCTCTACAGTGAGCAAAGAATTCCTCTCTGGAGCACACTGGAAAATAGATGCACTTTATTTCCCGTTGGCAAACTGAAATTATGGAGGAAAACTGTTTAATATAAAAACATCTGACAAAGCACCTCCAGGATGTATTTTTTTGCATCAAAGAAGTAGCTCTTGGCAACAGGCTCGTTCCTCTGACCAGGAGAGGTTTTAGCCAAACCCTGATTGTTCTAGACTGCACAGGGGAAGACAAGCCAGCAAACCTAAAGTTAAATATGAAAGAAAAAAAGAAACCAAAACTGGCCCAAACAAACATCTGTCTGTGATTAAACTGGATGCACAGATATGTTGTGCCTTTTTTTTTTTTTTTTTTTAAAGGATTTGTTTCTGCAGGAGGCAGAGAAGAAGGGATGGAAAGACTCCAGGGTGGTGCTGGGTCAGACCCAGCTTGCAGCCCCCAGCTAGCAGAGACACACACCAAAGCCAGAGCCCACCCTCAAAACCCAGCATTTCCCCCCAGAAGAATCTGCCCTATTAATAAGAAAAATACCCTTTTTTTTCTATGAACAGGTAATTCCAGAATCTCTCCCCCAGCCCGGAAAGGGCAATGTTTGCCCAGTTGCCACACACATCCGCCTGACAGATTTAATGGGCGCTTTTTTCCCTACTCCTAACACACAGGATATCTTCATAAATTTCCTTGTTAACATAAATCCTGCAGCCTGTTATTTCTGGGGGGAGAGGAAGGGAGACGTTAACTTTCTCCATTCAGTGGGTTTTAAAACATGCTTCCTTAAATTCATCCTAAATATTGTGGGAGCAGAAAAAACCCTCAGGCTCTCGCCTGGAGCCATGGCATCACCTCAGCAGGGCTGGGTCACCAGCTGGGATGGATGCTCCTGCCCTTTTTCTCCCTTTGGTGGTACAGGGACCCTGCTCTCCAAATCCAACGCCCCCAGGCCCCACCACTGCCCTGCAAAACCTTTCCCATCTTCCCAAAACTTAAAAAAAAAAAATCAGAAATAATTTAAATAAGCTTCAGCCCATTCAGTCTCTATGTTTCTTCTCTCTCTTATTCACAGATTTCTTCCACCATCATCAGTCACTAAGCAGAACTCATCTCCACATGGAGCCCCTCACCTTTTGGATATCAGCAGAGCTGCTGGGAATAAACTCATGCCTGTGCTTCCACTTTCAGGTGGAGAACACCTTCTGCTACTTTGGAGCACGGACAGGAATTCACCCCTCCTCCAACAAATTACCAATACAATGTTTCTTCCTTAGGATGCACATTTTCACCTACAGAAGTCTTCACCAGAGCTGAAACTCTTGAAGAGTTTTAGCACATGGGGAGTGATTTTAAGTTAAAATAACAATAAAAGTATTTTTGGGGAAAAAAAAAAAAAAAAAACCAAAACCACAACACCAGCATCTTCCCTGGTGATGGTCAGGTCAGCAGAGACCTGCAGGTGCAAGGCCACCTTTTGCCCTCCTACCTGTCCTCCCCTCCTGCACAACCCACAGGCCCTCCAGATTTTAAAGCCACCACTAACAAGAACTTTGGTCAATGCTCACCATCAGGGGGCTTTTTCAACAGGAATGGGGCTATTCCACGGGTTTTAAGAAAAGGTCCTTCCCAGGGCCAGTGAGGGAGAGCCTTGTGGGATTCAGAGGAAGGTAGGCAATCCCAAAGCCCACAGCAGCTGCCCCAGCACGGCCCCACCATCCCATCCCATCCCATCCCATCCCATCCCATCCCATGGCAGCTCCTGCAGCGCGGCTCAGCCCTCCACACGCCTGGCAAGTCTAACGGGTACAGCAGCTTCTTGGCATGTGCTTCAGGAGCCAAGTCTGAGG
Organism: Rhipidura dahli; assembly: GCA_013399225.1. Classification (NCBI taxonomy): domain Eukaryota; kingdom Metazoa; phylum Chordata; class Aves; order Passeriformes; family Rhipiduridae; genus Rhipidura; species Rhipidura dahli. Next base: position 569,734 of record VXAC01006905.1, on the reverse strand, counting down.
GGAAGGGAAAAAAAAATTACTACAAATGTTCCACCAATTATGAGTCACGAGGCTGAGCTTTTGTTCCTGCCTTGCTGGATTTTGCCCTTTCCCTGGTATTTCCCCAGTTCCGGCTGGGAGCCGCGGGGACGCCAGGACTGGCCAAGGCTCTGCCAGCTCCCAGGGGACAGACAGGCTCAGCTCAGGCCAGGGAGCCACCTGGGTTTACAAGGTAACTCCCCACACAGCAGGTTTCCTTCAGATCTGCTCCCCAGGCAGGAATGAATCTAAGGAGGAAAAGATGGAGCCCCTCTTCACACTCTCACAAGCCTGAACATGGCACTGCTTGAGCTCAAGAGGCGAAAACTTTGGGGTCAAACATCTCCAAGTGGCTTTTCCCACCAACCCGGATCTTCTCAGGCCATGGCACCTCACTGAGAAAACAGGAGCATCCCCATCCCAAGGGAAAAGCTATGGCTGGACACAGATCCATGGACAAACAACTTTGTTCTAAGACCTGAGTGCTTTGAACATGAGATAAAGGCTCTGGGCTATCATCCATGGATCCAGGTCATATCCACCCAACTACACACAACTTGTGCTTCCAGTCAGCACTGACTGTTCCTCTGAACTTTACAGTAAGCCTGCAACTTCACTGCAGACTTGCCCTCTTTTTAAGGGCAATATTATAGCCATGAAAAGCTCTACTTCAAAAAGAGGTTTTGTTGTTTTTTTTTTAATTTACACATATGACAGAGATCATCTTTTGCCTCCATGCTAAAACCTCCTGTTTAGAAGTTCATCAAATAAAGGAGCAACAGGAGAAGAATGGTTCTCTTTGTTACACAGAATTGAATTTTGTGGTTTTTGTAGGAAAAGCCTTTTTGATGATCAAAGCTGGAGCAATAAAAAGTAGTGGCTTGATGCTAGATCCAAAATGTACTTATTTTTGGAAGATGAGTTAGATGCACACTGAGCTACATCAGTACACAAGAGGAGACAGGGAGGACCATGTGCTTTGTGTATCACTCCCACAGACCCACACTTCAAGCAGAGCTATTAAATGAATTGAAATGGAGAATAAACAAACTGAAATGTGGCAGGTAGACTGGAGCCTAAGTGGGTTTTTCCCTTGTACTTCCCTGTCATGATATGTAGGGGTTAACTTCAGCATGGCTCTTATCCTCTTTCAGCAATTGTGAGCACTGGGGAAAAATAAATCACCCAGCCCCAGACTCTTATTAAACGTTACACCATTGGAAACGGCACGGGGGGAGAGGAGGGATCCGGTTTCAGCACAATCTCGGTCACATGTTATCACTATATTGTTCAAGGAAAAGTTAAAATCTCTCTTCTCTTCCAGCAAACCCACCAGATGTCCCATAAAGACTGAGCCATGAGAGAAGCTAAACCATTACATCTTTAGGAACCCCAGTTTTCCAACTCGGCTGCTGTAATTAATGCCAATTATCGAGTTACAACAAAAGGCATGGGGAGCTTTAGGGACATGCATCTAGCCCCAGGAATGTTTGCTAGGAATTGAAAACACATATTTATTAGAGCACAAGGCTGCACGATCTGAGTCCTGGCTATCAATTGTTCCCCTGCTCTGGACACTTGGCAGCACAACAAAAGCCCGTGGGCCGGCGCACGCCGCATCCGGCACGCGGCAGCCGTGGCACCGCCAGCCGGCCACCGCAGGGGGACCTGGAAGGACAAGGAGAAGGGAAAATCCCCAGAGGGAAATGTGCCACCGTGCCACGATACAGACCCTGCTGTTTGAATACCCTCTGGAGCTGGGATCAGCCTAAACATCCCGAGGAAGGCGCAAGTCTCATCAAACTGGCCGTAAACTCTTGCAGGGAAAGAAAATGAGAAAAGCCACGACCAAGGGACCAGTACCTCAAATGTCCCCTCTACCACCTCCCCTGACTCACAGCATTCCCCCAACAGAGCAGCAGATTCCACCCATGTGCTCAGCAATCCAACAATGAGGCTCCGAGGTGCCCAAGCCCCATCCCACCCCAGCCGCTGAAGGAGGCACGTGGGGCTCCACCATGACCCACCATTTGTCTGCCTTCAAGTTCTCAGATCACAAACCAGGCAAAGAAATTAAACCTGGTCCTACAGCCAAGCCCCTCCTGTCCCACACACAGTCAGCCCCCAGCCCGGGATGAGACACCAAGGAGAAAGATCGCTGCAGCCAGAGCCCAGTGCGGAGCCAAGGAAAGCCCCAGCTCTATCTGCTGTCAGGTAAAACCACCCCAGGCCTTGCAGAGCCCCATTAAGTGAATGAAAGGTTGCAGGGTGGGGCAGAGCAAAAACCAGGACCTAATTAAGCCGAGCTTTGTTCGGGATCTTCAATGGCTCAGTAGCTGGGAGCCTGCTCATGAAAGCAGGGATTGCAGCCTGGGGCCAGGGCCCAACAGGTAACACCAGCCCGACGGACCCGACAGGAACCACCACAGAGCAGCAGCACTGGCACGGTCACAGTACCCCTGCCATGGAGATGGGGAGGGCCCACAGCCCAGCCCCACAGCAGCCCACGGCCCTGGAGCCTGGAATAGGTCCAGGTGGCTTCCACACGGAACACGCGTGGCTCTGCAGCCACCTCCTAAATATCCCAGCTCATCCCACAAACAGCATCTTATCACAACATGCACAGCACAGACTTTGAAAAACCAACTCAAATAACTGCTCTTTTTTTCCTTCTCTTCACACCAAGAGCACAAACCAAGAGCAGGACCAGGACCTCCGTCCCCTCCTGCTGTCCTGCCCCACCACCAGCCCCCAGCACGGACCTCGCGGGTGGGAAGGCAAAAACAGCTGCCAACCTGAGAAATCTCCAGGCGTGACGTTGGGAGAGTTTGTAGCCTCTGTTTCAGTGTAAGACAACGTGGAATCTGATAGATCTGGGAAAAAAAAAAAAAAAAAGAAAGCACTTTTAGTCCTGCTGTGTTTGCCAGCGCTACGTGAGCACCCCTGGCTCCTCAGCTTCCCACCACCTCCCCGAGAGAAACTCTCCAGAGAGCCAGAAAGCAGCAATTAACTTGGTAACTCCACCACGCAAATGCAAAGTTTGAATTGCCTCGACCACAAAAATAACTCCAGTTAAGTTGATCAAACAAGTAGGAACTTGGTGCTTACTGGATAAAGTTACATTAAGCCTCTAAACAAGTCAGAGTTACTATACTTAATTATCACCATTAAAATTCTTGAAGCTGTTTATTCTTGCTTCCTTCCTTCCTTCCTCTTTGCTGAAGCGAAGGAAACTTTGTTTTAACAAGTTAAGAGTCTTTGTTATTCTCTCTTGCTTACACCCCTCTAATTAAGTGCTCAACTGTTTGCTCACAGATTAACTATTATTTTTCCAATCAAACAAGCCAGTGAAGCAAATTTCAATCCCTGGCTGTTGTTTTAATAAAGTCACGTGGCACTCGCTATCATCTCTCCCTGCAGCACAAGCAGTTTCTAAAGAGAATTAATTTGGAAGGGGGATCATGGGGAGGGACAACTCCTCTTTTTTCTGCCTCCACACCTAACAAAAAACCAGAAAAAAAGCCACCAGCAGCCAATTTTGGCTTTGCAGGCCACTCTGGTCACAGCCCTGTGGCAATGAAGGTGTTGGGCACGGGGTGCACACACGGCCAAGTCGCCGGCAGCTGCCAGGCCTGGCAGGGAAGGGCCTCACCTTTGGCAGGGGCAGCTCCCACCTGCCCCCGGGGTTGGGTGGGACAGGCAGGCACTGCTGCCCACCCCCATTGCCTGCCCATCTGCCTCCTCCCTGTCCCATTCGAGCAAAAGCAGCTCCCCATGGTCATTAACCCCAGTAAATCACTGACTATAGGATAAAGGGAAAAAGTACCCAGCTGCAAGAAAGATTCCAGCAAGAAATCCAAGTGGTATGTGGGATTCCTCCCTTCCCTCGCATGTCCTTGCTTCCCATTTAATTGAGCAAGCAGAGCTGAGAAAGGATGGTGAGGATGCAGCAATGCCAGCTCAAAACATCTCCATGCCAACATGCAGCACACAGGACCAGGATCCAAGGCTGCCAGGCTCTCCAGCATCCTGCACTCCATGCCCAGCCTACCCACCCCAGCTGCTTTCACCAGTTTTGTTTGGAAAACCTTTTATAATTCCCCAGGAAAAGTGACACCCCATCCAGAAATGACACAGCGCCGAGTTTCAAAGACTTTCCATCTCACTGCAAGGAGCAGAGGAAGGGTAATAGCCGGTTCCTCCATGAAGCAGCACAGCCAGGCCTTTATGGAAATGGCACCCAGGAGCTCCCACTCCCGCAGATTACACACGCAGACAAAACATGATGTCTGGTAACCTTTCATTATGCCTTCATTAAAAATAGAGCTTCATATTATTTTGGAAAATATGCATGTGTCTACACGGTAATTTGGTAGGATAAACTGGCATCCATTTACTTCTTAAAACCCGTCAGCTGATGCTTGCTCAGAAATAATGAGCAGCCATAAAACCCCGACTTGTTGGCTTTTGCCTGACGTGCCAGGTAGGGCTGTCTCAGAACCAGCACCGGGGCTGCACCATGAAAGAGTTCCTGGGAGATCAAAAGAGACAAAACACGTACCCAGTGGCTTTTGCTCATCATTAGGAGACAGCCGAGAGTAGGGAGGCGGTGGAGACTCTGGAAAAACAAAACTTTAGGTTAGTACTGTGTTCAGTTCATCAACAAACCCTCTCCCTTTCTCTTCTGGGGTAGGAACTCTTCCAAGGTTATAAACACCCAGTGGAAAACAAAACACTTGGAAGTAACTGGAGACCAAGGTTTTCCCAATTTTTGAAGAATGGGAGTTCCACCTTGAACTTTCAAAGTGGGCTTTGCTACTGAAAATGCTCTACCCCTCTGCCCCATATCTGTGCCTGGACACTCCACAGCTTGGGCCACACAAAACATCACATTGCTCCCAAAGAACTAAATTTCCCTCATCTGCACTGGGGGACAACCTTCCATCCACAACTCCAACACACGGGACTTAGAAAGTGCTCCCCAAACACATCACAAGTACTGAAAAGGGAGGCTGGGTGATGAGAACACTCCTCTTGGCACACAGGGCTGACACCAGAGCCAGGCTGGCTTCAGCCACCCAGGTAACTGCGGTCCATCCCAACTAAGGCCTCGGCACAGAAGCGGCTCAGGAGCAGAGGCCACCATGATCCCGCTCACCCTGAATCCACCCCACAAAGCTCCTGAGCTTGGCTTTAAGCAGCAGGACTGAGCAGTCATGTGCTCCAAGTTCAGCAAGTCCTCAGAGGTGCTTTGCTGAATCAGGTCATTCAACCAGCTCTCGCTATCCTTGGAAGGGTCAAGACCACGCGGGAGGCTGATGAAGGTCCTTCATCAATGTCATGCTGTGATTAGAGGGGTTTCTTTTCCCCTTCCAAAGTATAACAGTGATGTTTCTTGCCAAAACTCAGTGTGCAGCCAGCTGGGCTGTATCCAGGCATCAGCATTGAGCAGGCACCGAATTCAGTGAGAAATTGTATTGTGAAGTCAATCAGCAGCACCACACCGACCCCAGAGCACAGAAGCACGGGTGTGCTCCTCAGCTCCCACCTGCACCTGGCAGCACTCAGCCAGCAACTGCAGCTCAGCTTGCATGAGCTCATCAAAAAGAACCTCAGCATCCCCCGTGTGATGGCTCTGGGGTCACATAATGCTTCTCAGAAAAGGATCCCCACTTCCCCTAACGAAGCAAGGTGCTTATAGATCTCAAAAAGAAAACAATTAAGGTGCCGGTGTCCCCATGTGGATGTAACCGCCCGACCTAGCCGTGCTGGTCCCACACTGGAGCCAGACCTGCTGTCACCAGGGACTCGTTTGAAGCACCCCAGCACTTCCACACCCCTCAGCTACGTCACCCCACAGTAAACTGGGTGGGAAACACCAACAGGATGATCTCTGTAGGGAGCCACTTGTGGAAAAGGGCATCTAGGCCTTTTCTTGGCTCCTGTTACCAGCGCCCAGTCGGCGCGGGTGGGGTCCTGGCACAGTCACCCATTATCAAAGTGATAAGGAGCCACTTGATAACAGCTCTGCTTTCTACTATTCCCAACACAGGGCTGGCAGCCGCTCACCGCTGGGAAAACCACCACCGCTGCAGGAAAGAGACTGGGAAACTTATCCCGTTTCTAAAATAAATGCCCCGTTCCTAAAAACGCAGCTCAACTCCAACTGGAATAAAAAAGCTGCCTCCAGCCTCTAGCGACCTTCGGGAGAAGCACGCCCAGAAGTGAAGTTTCTTTGAAAGAAGAGATGCAAAGTGAGGCAGGAGCCCAGACTGCTAAATAAATAATAAAATCAAAGCTCCTGCCAAAAAAAAAGGGCAGTCAGCATAGATTCATAGGATGCTTTGGGTTGGTAGAGATATTTAAGATCATCTCGTTCCATCCCCTGCCATGGCCGGGGACACCTTCCACTAGCCCAGGGTGCTCCAAGCCCCGTCCAGCCTGGCCATGCACACTGCCAGGGATCCAGGGGCAGCCACAGCTTCTCTGGGCACCCTGTGCCAGGGCTTCACCACTCTCACAGGGAAGGAAGGATTCCTTCCCAATATCCCATGTAACCCTGCCCTGTGGCAGCGGGAATCCAGCTGTCCAGTTTCCTTGCAGTTTTTGTACAGCCTGTTAAGTATAATTTCGATTTCTGCACCTCAAACTCCAACATGTCTCAGCTCCCTGTAACTATTCCCTGCTGACACGAACACACGATCGAGTATTGCTGAAAGAAACAAAAAAGCCTCAAGAAAACCAAACCCAGCCTTGAAAATTTTCACCTCTGCCCACGTAAAAAACGCGAAACCCCCGAGAAATGCAGGAACCCCAGGTGTCCCCGCGGGTTCGGGGATCCCTGCGGCGGGGACATCCCCGCAGCCCCCCCGAAGCGCCTGCGGCTTTAAGCCGGCGGCGGTGACCGCCCGGCTCCGATACGAGCGAGCCAGGCTGGCGCCAGCGGGATGGAGCCGCCGATTATCGCCCCTTAGGCTCCCAGAGAGCAGGGAAACTCCGCGGGAAGGGAAAAAAAATAAAGAGAAAGAGCTTTTTACGCACAACTGGAACCGCTGGATCCAAGACAGGGGGGATGCCCGGCGGGGACCCCGGCCCAGGCGGGTTCCCCCCAGACATTCCCGCAACACCGCGGGGCCGGGGCAGCGCTGCTCACGAGGCATCGGATAAACCCAGGAAGGGATCAGAATCCCCGAATCCCCAAATCGGTGGGTGATTGTAGCGGGGGGAACCCAACTCGCCACTGCTCACCTGGCCCACAGAGGCGGCTGAAGTGGTAGGGGTTGCAGCAGACCGTGGGTCCGTCGGCGACACCGAAGCTCTGGCACTCGCAGAGGGGCTTCAGCTCGGCGGGGTGCTGCAGGTCGGGCCAGCGGAACAGCTTGCCCAGGAGGAGGTGCGGGGGCGCCGCCAGGCCCCCCAGGCGCACCTCGGTGCGGGCCACCAGGACGCAGCCGCCGGGCATCCCCCCGCGGGACTCCACCGCCTCCAGCAGGCTGTCCAGCGAGCGCTCCTTCAGCCGCTT